>JAMKCH010032316.1:0-16498 GCA_023653785.1 Ophioderma brevispina | reverse complement strand
CCTGTGAAAATACCATTTTGATTGGCTGGTAGACCTGACTTACGTATTTGTTTACAAGAGCTTCCAAGCAAACAAAGCGATACGAGGTAATACGCCATGGTCAAAGGTTCGGGGTCATTATTTATGTCATGGGTCAAATAGTAGTCTTTACTGCAGCTCTGTTTATCCATTCAAGGTTATAATATTTCTATTGCTCTCTTTAAATCCATATTTTTAGGGGAATTCGGCAATTCGTTACTTCTGTATTTGCAACTACAAAAACATATTCTACAAAATAGAATATACCTACTAGTTACAAGTTGGCAGATCAGCCTATATGGAAATGTACGGTGCTCTTCAGAAAATAGGATATCAAAAACATGCTTGTCCTTTCTAATATATAGGACGCGCACACAGAGAAAGGCGCTGATTATTTGACGCTATATAAAGCTTATAATGTATTCCTTGCACAAATATTGGCATTAAAGATGCAGTTTTTGCAAAATCTACACATACAAAAGGGTTATCTGTGCTGTAATTTTAGCAGCGGTCACTGTTTGGTTGTGGACAAATTGGTGAGGTTCAGCGACCTTCGGCAATCAAAAGGCGGGGAGGTTTATTGAGGTTTTTATTTGTCATGTAAAAAGTGTGGGGGGCGTTTTAGAGGGGGCGTTTATTAGAGAATATTATACCGATTATATCAGTTGTCAAAATTTTGTTGCCACAGCTTAGTATTGTTTAAGGAAAAAAGACAATTTGCATGGGCTTCAAACAGCTATTGAAGAACAGTTTTTAAACTGGATTGACAAAGAGACTTATCGTCAAAACTGTTAAGCAGCTACATGTAGATTCACAGCAAGGAAAAGAAGCAAAATCGGCTTTTGTACAGAGTCCCTTTTGTGTTTAATGAGGAAATGATTTGTCCTATAGTGTTCATTAAGGCCTGTTCTTTGAAGATTGCAACATCAAAAACTGTTTGCATGGAAAATAAATTGCAGTTGCTTTAACAGTTTAAACTTGTTGTTTAAAAACCCCAAATTTTGTGCCCTTAAAATCATTTGTTTCCATAACAGAGTGATGATGTTGTGTATACTGCTTAATAGTTTGAAGTCATCTAATGTAATTACAAAATAGTAACTAAAGGCTGTGACATTTACTTTCATAAGCACTCGTTGTTCTAGAGATTTATTCTTCTATGTGTGTGTTTGTATGATGCACGCACGTTTTTATTAACAAATTCACAAACAAGACTGTTGCTATACAAGATTACGGAGAAGAGTGGCATAATATTAAAAAGAGGAGTTTGATATATCATTTTCGGACAAAAATCATTTTAGATTGGTGGAGACGAACAAAATTGCCACATGAAACAAACATTATGTTGACCTACCGGACTGGGAAAAAATTTAGGAGTTGGTGGTTTTAGAAACAGGCATCCAAAATACAGTGTGCAGTAAGGTTCCAAATGGCAGGACGGGTACATTTAATTTTTTTTTTAATTCAAAGGAAATCACATGTACACAAATTCTGGGATTTAAAATTTTTTAATATTGCTGTTTCTCACCACCCCCCATTTCAAAACTTCTATATGATTATGAAGTAAAAATAACTGCTTAAGGGACACATCAGTGATTTATCGGAAAAAAGTCCAAATATATTTGTGAAATTTGGTGGAATAAGCTTAAAAGGGAAGGGCAAGTTGTAGAATTCTCTTAAGATTTTTGGCAATGAAAAATGGTCAGAAAAAGGAGGAAAAAGTTAGTGTTAGAAGATAGAATCTCATTGAATTTAAGTGTTGTTGTAAGTGTCCGTACGACAGTAAGACTAAAAAATTCCAATTGTCACCCTTATTAGGTTGCTTCAGTCTTATCCACTTTAGGCAAAAATTGAATATTATATTTTTCTTTCATTTTCTGATTTAGCAAATCACTGATAGTGCCTTTAAATTTAAAGACTTGCACATGCATACAAGAAGAACATTACACACCACGGACACTCTCCACTCACATATAGACTAGCACCCCATTGGGGACGCAAACCATCCCCGGTCTGCCTGTCTGTATGTACCACTTTCAACAAAACGTCCTTTCCACAGGCTTTGCAGCTGGATCCTAGTGCCCTATGATGCAAAACCTTTGGACCGTTGAAAGCTTCATTTGTATGTGCTTGTCATGGTGATTATGTAGAAGGAAGATTTCAGTAGCTTCCCACAATGCATTGCTTCAATGGAGGTTTTTGTACAGGTACTGATGTGAAGTTAGTGATGAAACATGGCTTACTAAATTGACAGTAATGATCACAAAACTTGCATTTAAAAGTGTGTCATCTCTAACGATCCACATGACTACCTGTACAAAACTTCCAATGGAAGCAAGGAATTGTGGGCGCTACGATATCTTCTCTTATTATGTAGTGTCACTTCCTACGTCATATTGTCTATTTGGGGAATGCCTGGTTATAGAACAAGAAACAACTTTCAGATCTAGATGTCTAGATAAATTTACAGTTATACCCCATCAATCGCCTCAAGTCGGTGACGTCAGCGCGTTCAAACAGATAGATGTTTGGTGTGTGCATTTTTGGGCACCGCCTTTATACGCGCACATGGATATGCCAGGGCTTTGAATAGACTATTTGCACAATACCCGAAAATGACATTCTCATTCGGTGCCCATTCCATCCGGGAACTTGTACCAGAGGTAATGGTTACAAAAAAAATTGTGTTCGTTGCGTCGCCGAACAGTGCTTAAAATTACCATACAAGATACCTTTAACGTTGAAGTTAATCTTACAAAAATGTAGAAGGAATTTCTATGGAACAAAAAAAAACAATCGCGGCACTGGTGTTGAAATTCAAGACAAAAATGCTATTTTCGATCGTAAACGTGCTCTACTTGTCATTTGGACGATTACAAAAATATAGTGCAACGTCACAGATAGGGTAAGTTTTCTGGTATTTTAGTTACTGCTCCTAACCGTATGTGTTAGCCGACTTGAGGCTGGTAAAAGTTACCGGATGAAACGGGCACCGAATGAGATGCATTTCGGGGATCGTGCAAAGGTCTATTAACGGCCCGCATTTTCTTGCTGCGAGCAATGAATTAATACCCTGATGACATCAATGGACTCAAGGAGGAAGATGAGTATAGTGTTAAGTTTAATATTACCGTTACTGGCCCTGATTATAGTCCCATGCTCGATTAAAATCCCACCCATACATTTTAGGAAATTTCAGAAAATTTTAAAGATCGTTTATTATCCCATGCCAAAAAATTGGCCTAATGAATGTAAAATTCGGAAACCTATTTTCAAACAAACCTTTTAGCTTGAATTCAAATGATATGCATTTTCCCAATACGAATTCCATATTTAAATCTTATATTCCATATCAAGAATGCTCTAATGACGTCTGGAACCATTTAAAGTTTTGTGAAAAAAACATACATTGAAGAGTAGAAACACGGCAACGTGTCAGAGATTCCGAGCAGACAGACACTGTTTCTGGTTCAACATCTCAAGCTTTCTACTCACTCGACATGATTCGACAGACTACTTTATTCACTCTTTTTCCATAGTTCAGTATAAAAAAAATAACATGTCAATAAAAAATTATTCAGGTTCATAAATTCACTAATAAAATAGTTTTTTTGGGGGATTTGTTTTCTGAAACGGAAAAGAATATTTTGAACAAGGTCATTTGTAGGGTCAGAGGGCCCTAGGAGGGCAGCAAGTCAAATATGGCTGCTGCCAATTCACTGATGGCAAATTGGTTCAGTTTACGCGACTATTTTTTGTTTTTTTTGCTACAAGAATCACTAAAGTTACATTATAGTCGTCATAGTTACATGAAAAAGATGAAATCTATCAGACATTGAGGGTGGAAACTACTGTTACTATCGAAATAACGAGCATTTTTTCAACATTCTTAGTCTTCAAAATTGGAAGTCAGGAAGTAAAGTGCGGTATAGTGTATGTGGAGAGTAGGCCAAGGACATTTTCAACTACGGCTTCGGGCAAGAGTCGGGAATTATCCCACCCCCAAATTTCAAGGTATTTTGCTTTAAAAAGGTGGTACATACTCGGGTCAGTACGATTACATGCTTCTGAACATTACGGAGGTAATGTTAATGACTTATGCATACAGTGGATGTTTTCTCTTCCAAAGTCTAGTTAGTCTTCCGCCTCAAAGAGGATGGAAGACAATTAAGTTAGTGGCTGTCAGCTTGGAGGTCGGTCCGGCCGAAATTGTTTTCCATGTTGACAAAATACCTTTTACGCACGTACTTCGCTATTTAAACCAATTGCGATGTACGGGCGAACTCTCAAATTGGGCTGTTTGAAGAGCATTTGTGTGAATTTTGTCATAGGTAGAGTTCAGAAGCTCATTTTGAGCACTAGGGAATTTCAAAATCTTTTTAGTACTGAAGAATCCTGATCAAATGATCTACTTTTTCAAGTAAATGTAACACGATCACCAATGAATGGGATTCCAGAAAATTTAAGGGTAGGGTAGAATTTTCAGATTTTGCACAAGTTCTAGCATCGAAAAGGAAAATCAAGAAGCTGGGTTGTCAAATTGTGTGCAAACGGAACATGTTATTTTTCCGAAATTTTTCACTGAAACAACCCAGATCAGTTTCTCCAGTGCATACTTGAATACTTTAGATGGTAATTCAAAAATTTAGATCTTTTTAGGAATAGCATTTACACAGATGTTCCTGATAGTATGTGTACTAAATTCGATTTGAATTTTGCCAGAATTCACCCACTATTTGTAATAATCTTTTACATTGGTTGTATTATGACAGTAGCGTTCGTTATCAAATTAATTGTAGTTGATTTTAGTGTTCAGGTACATGTAATATGTCCTGCTTACAGGAATGTGATTAAGTACTCTTTTGACATTTAAAAGAAAAGTTTGACAGATGCTCAACAAAAACAGGGTGGCTGCAACAGAGCAATAGATACATTGTCTACTATCTTTTTGATAACTTTTCACATGTAAAACCAAGATTACATTTACAATTAATTTCTGGGCTCTTAAAAGTGGTTAAATACATGTAGAAGAACTGTAGTATTTGCAGGTAAGTTTTGTGCCAGTCGGAAGTGCTTCAATTGCGGACCAAGTGCTCGTCTTCAGACGGGAATGGAATTGCAGTTGAAGCCGACCAGTATTGATTGGCTTGGGGACAACTGACATTCTTTGTTTTTACATGCCCCCCCCCCCCCCCCAGGGTCACTAACTGTCAGGCAATTGTTTCAAGATGTATTATTATTACTAGTAGTTAATACATGCAGTTTTTTTCATATGGACGGACATGGGATCTGTAAGCAGCAGTTAATTTACATGTACAGGCTATGAAGTTGTGTATAGTTACATTGTATGCTTACAGTAAGGGTAAATAGCCATGAAGACCCCAGACATTCACTAGATATTGCCACCTGCAAGCCCTGGTAAGATCATTAGAAATGGTCGAGTATCCCCCCCCAAAAAACGATTACTATCGGCATTACCGTTAACTAGAAGTGCCTGTTACGCCCCCCGCTCACCTGTACACACATTCGTATTGAAACCCCTGCCGAATAGCGAGTCTACACGCCATAATGAGATAATGTAAAATGTACGGTCAATGTGGGGCATCCATATTTGGTTTACTCAAGTTGAAATTTTCAAAAATTTTTGGAGTTTCTGATAAATGTGGATGAGTAAAGAAAAATTAAGTCGTTCACAAACTCTCAACAAATAGTCTGTTTTGCAATAAATCAGAAGGTCCATGTATGTGTAGCTAAATGTATAGAAAATAAGTTAAGTTAGTTGCCATGTTCCGACAGGAAAATGTTCAGTAAGTCCGTAATTTTTCACACGGATGTCCCACTACATTCAATACTCAAAACACCAATTTATCACAAACCATCAATATAGAATCACTCAAGACTTGAGTAAAACAAGCACAGTGAGCACTCACTGTTTTAGTAATGATGGAGTGATATCTAAATGTAGGCACAGTCAAACCGATTGATAATTCCAGTGTGTCAAAATAGTTTCGAGGTTGTATAAAAACTTATGGACGTGTAAACAAGTAACCGCATTCATGCCTGTGAACTACATGTAATTCACTACTGGACAGGAAATTCTGGATTATTAGAAAAGTAACCTATGAATTGGCTACAAAGAAGGGCATGCAGTGGTGTAGTGGAGGCTATCTGATCGTATATGCCGATGCGTAAAAAAAAAATTATAGCCCTTTCGAGTATATGCGCGTTTCCACGAAATATAGCAATTGGGCTATCTGCGGTGTACGTGAAAAATGATAGTGACGGGGTTAAATCACCTAGAAAGCCTGGTCTTCACAGGACTTCGGCTTGAAGTTTTAAGCATAAAGTAGTATACAGCAAAAAATCCACTGCATCACTGAGGGCATGCGATTTCAGGAGCCAATCAGCACTCACAGTAAGAGTGGTGGTATCAGGAATACTGTTAGCAACGCACTGTATTGTGAATGCAAGGAATATCGGTGGTTCATTAGATAGGCTGGAGATGGCGCATGGAAAGGGTCCCAATAACAATTTAACAGGTTAATTAGTAATAGCCTTTTTTGGCATGCTTCAATTGCCATTGCAATCCTCTTATGCACTGTCTTATTTAAAGGAAACCGATGTGGCATTTATGGGGCATTGCACAGGACAATGTACATATCATCTTATATTATGTAAGATTAAGTAGTGCATGTAGTACATCATGAATTTAAATATTAGACCTGAAACGTGGGAGTTTGTCATACGTAGTTACTGCGATGTATAAAATGCAAATTTTATCGTATGTACACTGTATATGACACAAGAAGAAAGTGATTGTCATGTAAAGACAAGCAAGTGGCATCTGATCAAAAAAACAAAATGATTAATATTTCATTCTATTCGGGTTTAATTTAACAATTACACTAACCGCTTTCCCATGCAAAAGTACACTTTGGGGGAATAAAAAATTTGTAATTATTCATGTAATGCTCAGGCGTTACCTTGATAAAATAAATTGTCAAACTCTGTTAACAGATACTAAGTGAACTTTCAATGGGTTCACAATTCATGGGACGATTGATTTGCCACTTGATGGATATGTAAAGGATGTTGCAGCAGGACATAGTTCATACCGAAGAAAAGTCTGAGGGAGAATAACTTTAGTCCTGGTTTTTAAGCCAGGGTTAGTCATACAAGTAGGGGACCCTTTTTTATTACAACATACTCTAAAAAGTGCTCATGGAACGAGTGAGGCAAAATTCCTCATGGATGGGCTGTTATGAGGAATTTTCTAATACCGTTACATTTAACTTCACAGTATTTTGGAAAGGAAAAAGGTCCCCTCGTGTAGGACTATCCCTTGGTTCAAACCAAGGACTAAAGTTAGACGCCTTTCAGAATACCAGCCCAAGGAGTTTTGACAAGTGGATGTTCCAGAAGTTACAAAGTGGTGCTTAATGGCCCTATATTCAAGCAAATACTTTCTTCTTGGGGTAATTAATAATAAGTACATGCAGTTGGATATTGTACGCCGATACTTACTAGGACTTGCCGTTCAATTGTAAAATATGAGATTTCCATTGTAAGCTGTGGAGTAATGAGTAGCTTGTCGTTTTTGCACGCTTGTCCTGTGCAGTCGAATAAACGTTTTGTGTGTTCAACCGGTTCTAACACTTGTACTCTTCATACTTCATCCGTATTAGGGGATGCAGATAAGTGCAGATTAGCTGTGTATGCAGAGTTAATGCAGTATATGGGTAGCAGTAATATAATAGTGGGAGTTTGAAAGAAAGCAGTGGTAGGCCGAGCACTTTATGCAATGGCAGTTACCATGGTGTAGCAGGTACCAATAGCGCAGAGGTAGAATTGCCATGGTGACAAAGGGTTATGGCAGAGTGCTGCAGTGGAAGCAGTGCGGTAGCAGTTGGCGATTCGGTTAAAAGGTTGCTTCACCAAGCTGCAGTACCGCCACAGCGCAGCTGCGGATAAAGTATTTGGACTTGATTTATTCGGTAATCATGATGGGATTCAAAAACAAATTCAAAAAACCAGTCAATGTGTGATCGGAGCTTCATTTGCCGTTTTGGGAGCGATAATTTCTGAACTGGTACCAAATTAATTTGGAATAAACGGGTGGGGGGCGGTTGGTCATTTTTCTCATGGGAATACGTGTCCCAGAAGAAGTGAAAATGTTTCTTGGAATAATTGGATGGATAGAAAAATAGTTAATCCATATAATTTTTTATCCTAGTTGACAATAATCCATGACATAATTTAGATTCATCACAAATATTATCAAAATGACACGAAAAATTAACCTCAATTAGCAATTATGTTAGAGGTTCCTAATCTAGATTTGCCAAAAATGAAGGTATGTGGAAGAAGTAAGTATCTTAATAAAGAATTGGAAAGAGGACCATGAAACATGTCAACTTGACTCCAAATATTTCTCCTAATTGGAAGGAAAATAAAATTGATTTTGTGCAAATTGGGGAGAGGAACAATTATTAACCCTCAGTTTATTCTGCTACTGTAGCTACATCCATTGCAGATTTGGAAAATTTAAAGCAGGGACTTAGGTATTTGACCGATATAGGAAGATTAGAGGGGGAATTATATGTTGGTAATTTTTTTTTGAAAGGTGGGCCCAAAAATTGACATTCAAGGCAGAATTCTTTAAAAATTTGCATTTTTATCCCCTTGGTGCTTACTCCTGGCTTTGAAAAGCAGAGGGGGATATTGCGAGGCGTGTGTCCATATGTGTGGTGTTCAAGTTTAGTAGCTTTTATATCGAGGTTGGGTTTTTTGTTGGGATTAGGTACAATAGGAGTTGTGTGCATGATGCCAAAGGACTCATGGACCAAGTCAAAGGTCATTTAGTCCATGTTCCCATACTGAAAAAACCATCTCGTCAGGGGATGACGCAAGTTTACTTGTAGTTTTTTGTTGTCCAAATGCAACCAAAATAACAAAAATACAAAACTTTTAAAAAATTTCAGATTTTTGGCCATAAAGAAAAAACCCCGGAATTATTATTTTTTTTTTCAATTTTGAGATTCAAAGTGTTAATGAAAAGTAAAACTGTATCAAAAATCAGATTAGAAAGTACCTATTATGTTGGAGAAGGGGTCTTAACCCGAAACAAACGTAAGAAAATACATTGCGGAGCTCGTTACAGATGCTCGTCTAAAATTTGGCTGTCCCATTGGTTCAGATTTTCAGAAAATGGGGACTAATCCAGTTACAATCTTGCAATTAAAGCAGTTTTCATTACAAGAATGCCAAATTTGCCACCTTGATGGTTGGGATGTTACCAGACCCACTTTAGTTTGGGGCAGGGGACAGTTGTCATTGTTTTTACTACTTCATATGTTGAGCCAAAATTGCCTTTCAGTCTTATAGGTTAAGGAACATCACAGGGAATCGGGGTAAATTCTGTTGTTGTTAAGTGTGTTTGCTGTGGAGGAAGCTAATCCAATTGTCACAATATGTTGTATGGATCCATTTGTTGGATCCAAAACATACATTCATGATTTAGCCTAATAGTTATTGGTCCCCCGCTACGAGTTTTAAAATATTGGCTCAACTGCATCTCGCCCCAGATTTTGCAAAATGTTAGCTGGACCAATAATATTGGGACTCAACCAATTTAATGCCAATCTGCGGTAATATGGACCAACCTCAGAAGCCACATAGTTATAGAGGTGACGACGAGGTCAAAGGTCACCTGATAAAATTGCGAATGTAGTAAGCTTGGGTCTAGATGTCACATTTCATCCGTGGATGGCAATTGAAAACGTTATTGAGGTACAAAGAGTCACATGTGAGGTCCAGGGATCATTCAGGTCAATTGTCATCTGAGCTCAACTAAACATTTGTGGTTTCAAGAAACCCGCCTTGTAAAAATTGATACCAGACATGGGGGGTAGGACACAATCTCCGCTCGATTTGGGCATTGGGATTTTCCAAACGGTAATTTGGGGAACTGCTACGTGCATTTACTATGGCAGTTATCGGTCATAAATCTCTTAAACCTTTGTCAAAAGAGATCTTAGTAATATCATGATAAATTAAGAAAAAGTATTGACTTCAAAAATCGTCGGGGTTAGTGGATTAAAAACGCTGCAAAATAGTGTTAATTTCCCAATAACAGTCATTTAGATTTAAATATTAGTGACCAGGCCTAGTCTTTAGTCAAGTCTGTGTGTAACCAGTTGATATGTGCGTAAAGCGCCCTCGGCTACCGTTCATCTTTTTGAAAACCTAGCACCCGGAAGTGTGATGCCGTTTTAATTTTGCTGTTGCTGTTAGGTTGGCATGTCCTACCCCCCCTGTAACCAGAGTGAGTGTGTTGTGCCATGGCAGCATCAGGGCAACCGTGAGAGACCAAATTCCTTGACTACTCCATAACTGTGGCACATTACCTACTGGGCAACTACCGGGACTAGTCATGTGGGTAAGTTTTGAAGAGGAGACTGACGCGTCAGTGACTAGTGTACATGGAAGACTTAAAGGTCTGTAATGCCAAGAGTTGTACCATGTCTAACTTAAGACCCGGTCTAGTTTAATTTTTCCCACCCGAAGATATTTTCCTTACACTGATCACGAGGTAGTTTTGTTTGTCTTTGGAAATATGAATTTAAATCTTTCAAATTTTGGTAGTTACTTTACAAAGAATGTGTGAATCAACTATAACAATTTGAGGCAAAACTAATTTTGACACTTAACGGTGCTTTGTTCATTTATTGTATGGTGTTTCTCTACTGATATATAGCCTGGCACTTGCACATACACCCCATCAATTTTCCGTGGGAAAAAAACTTGCGGTTTTTGATGGTAGACGCAATAATGCATGTGCAAAGCCCTGTTCAATACTGTGCTATATTGAGGTTAAGCACTAAAACAGCTGTTTTTTTGGTTCTATACTTGGGGATGCAATGGATTTGAGGGCTCAAATTTCATGACGACAATGAGAAACATACGGCATTTCATCAAAATCGATACAACTTCCGGGTAAATGGGGGGTCCCAACGACTATCGGACACACCTTAAACCATGTCCTACTTTTAACATACGGACGCGAAGGTGGTTGTTCCATGTCTATTGTATTCTCTATTTATATGATATCCCTGGCACTTTACTAGCCCCATCAAAGTACTGTGGGAAACAATCTTGCAGTTTTTTATGGTGAGAAGTCTATACATATTGCAAAGCCCTGTTCACTATTCTGCTAATATTGATGTTAACCATTGTGAGTAGCTGCTGTTAGGCTATAGGTAAGAATCTGGTGTGTATATGAAAATTTAGGGCGTCCCTAATATTAGATGTGCCAGTGTCCCCAGGCCACTAATGGAGTGTGTGCACAGCTGTTTCCCCCATGCAAATAGTCTATTTTTATAGGCAATATAAAACGGTGGCGACACATTTTGAGACACTTGTTTTTTTTTTTAATTCTTTATTTGTATTTTTCTCTCAAAAAATCAAAAATCCATTGTGGGAATCTTGTCATATAGGTCAACACAGGTCGTGATTTTCTGTATATGGCCCTCTATATTGAGATTTCTTCATAGAGGCGGTGTCACGAGATTTTTAAGAAAATCATATTTGCCCACATTGAATTTTGTACAGTTTCAAGATGAATTCGTGGTATAAAAGTCCAAATTAGTTGTCAAATGGTGATGTCGCCATTGATTTTGTTTTAATGTTTTTTTTCTTAATGACTTTCAACAGCTTTGTGTGTGGAGAGAGACACTGTTATATCCACGATCATGATTGGTATTTTGTAATGGCTTGAGTTGGTGTCCGGATTATTCAAACATGGCAACAAGTGTTCATTGTGGGTAATGATACAGGGAATCAATGAAAGTTGATTTAAAGCATAAAGCACCATTTTTTGAAAAGCACGGTCCAATATTCAAAATTTGAGGATTCGCCACAGTTGTGTTGAGTTTAAATTGCCTAGCTAAAAATACTGTGAACGACCCGTATTTATCTTAAAAGAAGCAATTTTGTAATTATAATTTTGATCCCAGATTGTATTTTAACGGCAGAGCTGGAAATATTACGTTTATGTCCGTCCACGTTGAAATAGTGTCTCCTCACGAAAATGACCTCTAACATGGCTTGCCTAAAATAATGGCACAACTAATGGCTTACGGATGTCAAAATATCTGAAATTGGAAGTAAATATTAAATCAGTAAAAAATATTTTATAGCAGACAGTATTTTATATTTATTTGGAGGATTTTTCTCATTTGTTAAGGTCAAATTCAAAAATTCTGTAATTCAGTTAACAATGATTGAGATGGAAACAAAAGCAAGGTGAAGCAAAGTGTAATGTTTTCAATGAACTCAAAAATCAAATTAAACAAAAATTTCCCCAAAAAAAGTGGGGGGGGGGCAGTTGTATTCAAAGTGGATTGATGCGTGAACATGGTGTGTGAACTTACGAAATGCACCCTAACAAGTATTTCCACCGACATAAAAGATACCCTAAACAAGCATTTTTGTCGCGTTTTGCTACCATAATACACGAATTTTGTCAGTTTTTGCTACCTTAAAACCACCCTCCCCCCCCCCCCCCCCCCCCTCTTCCGTAAGCAATGCATTCTGTTGATAGTATACCCTTATTATCTGGCATTGCCTCATGTTGGTTTACTTCCAAATCTACAATATTTTTAATGATTTTGATCTCGCGTTACATACAATTCGGGGTTACAAAAAAAATTATACCCTTTTTCCATATTTTGCCTGTTTTTTGAAACCCTAATCAATGTATGATGTGAACATAGTCTGTTGGAAAAAAGAGTCCTTTTACGAGTTTTCTTGTTCACGCATCTTTTCCACCTTTGAATACAAGGCCCCGGTCAAATTTCATCTCCTGTCCAATTCAGCCTGGTTTTTGTGTCGCCTGCAGGACAGACACATAGGATCACTTGTCCACTGCGTCTGTGTGAAAAGGTCAGACATTTGCCTCTGATATCTGCATACTTCGAGGGATTTAAACCAAACTTAAATCTAGGTTGAAAACATGGGATCCTCATTTTTTGATGAGTTCAATGGTCACATACTAAGGTCATGTGTGGTCAAGTTGTAATAGTGCTAAAAATGTAAAAATTGGGAATAACCTCAATGAAGTTGGAACCAAACTTTGTTTCACTAAAATTTACAGATACCTACCTGTATTAGCCACCAATGAAGGATTTTGTTGTTGCGTACATTATAGCATTGGCAGTCACGATAGTTAGTCAAATGACATGAGTGAAAACTAGGAACATTTCCTTTTGTTTTTTCTTTATTTTTAATTTGTATTTTAGTGTTTATAGTCGAGTCATTGGAACACATCTTGGGGAATTTCTAACACAATGCCTTGTATTTTAATAAAAAATAAAAACCTTTCATAAATGTTTATTTTTAATGTTTATTCTAAAGTATCTGCAAAATTAAAATAATTTGCAATCATTATTTAACATTAATTGAGCAATCTTAAGAACCTATCTGAACTTTGGCCTGCGTTTTTGAACATTTCGATTTTTGACAAAGTTCTCCACGTCCAAAAAAAAAATAAAAAAAAAAAAAAAAAAAAAAAAAAATCACGATTTCTCGAAAAGATACAAGGGATACAGACTGAAAAATTTGGGCCAGCTTGTGGACTCTGATGTTGTTTTGAGAGTGAACTAAAATAGGCTTATACTGACGGGAATGCATTTTTTTCACCACATTTTCGGCAAATAAGGTAGAAAAACTGGGATTACCCCCCCCGTACTTTGAGATGACTTAGTTTTAGTTCATTCCAAGCTGTTGGACCTACAAAACAATATCCACATTGGCCTTTATTGATAGAATCAATAGTTTTAGAATGTTTGCGGAATCTAAGCTAGCAAAATATAGGTTCCCATATGACCACCGGTACCATGGCAACCCTCACGTGACCCAATTTTTAAATTGGTATCAATTCTGACAGTTTAATAGTAACGCTTAGATTAACATTTTAACTTCATTATATGCAAGAATTATCAGTTTTACTTTTTGCTGTCCATAACCCAAAAAAACCTTAATTATTAACAGAGTGAAGATGATATTCAAATTGCAGAAATCAATTAAAGGCTGACTCGGATTCGTAAATACCGTAAGTACTCGGGTATAAGCCCACCCCCCAAAAAAGAAGATTTTACTTCAAAAAAATAGGGGTGGGCTTAACCCGGGGAGGGGCTAGAACTGGAAGCAATATAAGATACAAAATTGCAATATCATTTCAAGAGCATATATTCACAAGATACAATTTATGTACACTTTGTTGTAGCAGATATTAAAACGTAAAAAAAGTTACAATGTTAACAACACATTTCTCAAAAGCAATTCTAGTAAAACAAGCAATCCCATCTGCAATGTATTGGGCCCTACTTTGATGGCTCTATAGAATAGTTCCAAGTTTTTGAAATGTGATTTGTTTGTGTAATACTGCCACATTGTTTCCCTGAATGCTAAAATTAACACTGGGTTTATATACCCGAGTGTATTGCTGCTCTGTATTTTCTTTAAAAATTGGGAGTGGGGCTTGTACCCGAAGGTGGGTTTATACCAGAGTGGTTTACGGTATATTATTTTTTGTGTCGGATTAAAAAATAGTTCAACTAGACTTATGACTCGCCTAAAATGGTATTCAAAAGTTGGAGATGAACCAGATTTGTCGTTTTCATGCAATAACAAATTATGTACAGTATTACAGTGCCATATGATAGCGTGTATAACAAAATTTTCCCGATCCAGAATTTTAAAACAAAGTGGGGATTTTCTATATGAAGGACTTCAGATTTGAGCTTAGATTTCACACAGTTATTATCATATGGACAAGCATTATGTATATGGCAAAAAACGCAATTGTTTGATAAATGAGGGCGCCCTCCCGGGAAATTCGAGTCACCTTTAAAAGTGAAGGATAAGGCTGTGTATGGTTACACCAACAGTGGGCTGACCCCAAGAGATGTTCTGGGGTGGTGTTCCACCATCATGCATATGCTCAACCGTTGCTAATTGTATTTGTGGAAACTCATGCATAAATGACCTGTCCAAGAGTTTCACTCGTCATAGTGATGATTTGTGGTGGCATCAGATGTATTCAACTGGCGTAAGCTGATCCGCTTTTGAAGCTGGGGCGGTTGGGAACAGTCAGGGGTTTCACTCCTACTCTTATTTGACAATGTCTGCACATGTTACATGTACTGTTGTGACTCTGTACACGGTACCGACGCCTTAACGTCCCCTCCGAAGGACGGGATGCTTTCATGATTCATTTGCCAAATTCCAATGTGAACCACGGAGGAGAGCGTATATGTATTTAATCATAGTGTTATTACAGATACTTGACTGCCGACGAACTGGATTCAAATAGTCAGGCCGTGCGCCATTTAAAGGTGCATTTCGTGATTCCAGCAGCTTCTGTTTTATTCATGGTTCACTAGAAATCCTTGAGAAGCTTACTCACAAAAATGTTGATTCCGACTATTGCTGTTTGGTGTTATGAGCAAATCCTTGCTGCCTAGGTCCCAAGGCTGCTATGATGGACGGAGAGAAAGTACAAAATTGTGTGTCCCCATACCATTTTAGTTCACTATAAGTATCTCAGTAGGGCTGTCACACTTTTATGATTATGATCATTTTTTTTTTAAAGTAAATGAAATTAAAAGTTGATAGCCTATATGTTGAAATAAAATATATAGGAAGTGTGGAAATCCTATAAAATGTGTATTTGTTTCATATAGCCCGTTTCCACTCAATGGGCTTTCCAGAAAAAATTGCCCCCCCCCCCATCATAGAGGGCAAATTGTTGTCCACAAAATATCTGGAATTCTGGGCTATCCTTCCAGGAATTATCTCTGGAATTCCAGGCGCTACCCTTCCGTAAATTCCAGGAATTCCTAAACTACCAATGAAAAAAACATGGAACTTCCTAGATGCATTGATGGGTAGGGGTTAGAGAGGCATTGAAAACATTGATTTTTGCTTGAATTTTACTCTGAAAATCGTAAAACACTGGAACTTCTGATCACCCTCTTAACCTAAAATGGCTGGAATTCCCACCTCGTATTAGAAATTAAATTCTGAATCCAGCTTTCCAAAAGTGACAAAAAGTCTGGAATTCCGGCGCCCTCATTAGGGGGCATTCTTTTTTTCTGGAATAGCCCAATGATGTTGCATGTATACACTCAAATACATGACGAAGTTTATCTTGAACATGGTTGACTAAAAAACTTTAGGGGGAAAATTAAAAAACAAAAAAACCGAAAATTAAAAAAAAAAAAATGGATAAAATGAAATTGGAAACGGCCATTCCCCCACTCCCCTCACTTTTTGGCACCAAAATGTATTTTAGTTGAATTGCTACAGGGTCTTAGTTTTGTAGTGGACCTTACCAACAAACAAAACCAAGATCCTAACTTTCTGGCGCCAAAACATATCTCACTGGATTTGATACAGGGTCTTAGTTTTGTAGGAACCTTAC
>JAMKCH010032315.1:0-16309 GCA_023653785.1 Ophioderma brevispina | reverse complement strand
AAGCAGGCCAGAAATTAGAAAAAAAAACATGCTGAGCTATCTCACTGTATATGACCTGCACTACGTGTGATGAAAGTTTAAAACTTATAGATCAATTTAATATATCTTCACCAAAAAATGTTAATTGAAGATTCATGACGGACGGACATTGCATTAGTTTTGTATTGGTTGTCACAAAAGTACCAATTTCACCAAAATGATGAATTGATTTTGCCATTAATTACCATTTAAAATGGTCATTTGAGGTTTTCAATGGTTGTTTAGGTTCCTGTGCATGATTAAAACAGATTTCGATAAAAGTAACGAGTGTTTGCACATAATTATTCTTTCAATTTTAATCATTATTTAACCTTCTTTGGGGTGAAAGTTTATAACTCCGATGTCAATTATCACGGACCACGTACGGTCATCTAATTGGTAATAAGCTTATCGGACTTAAAGTTATTGTCTGAATAAGCGCTAATACCGTTAATGCCCGTTCACACAGCCACTTTAAGTCTGATACTAATACTGACAGAATTTAGACCTGATCAGTCCGCGTGTTTACTGTCACTTTACGTTCCGAACTTATACGACCAACGTTAGAACCGGTAATAAGTGACTTAAAGCAATAATATAAAAAAACCAAAATTAGCACATTTTTGCAGAGCGCCCCCAATTTTTCAAAAATTGTGAGATTTTTACACGGTTTAATTGGTAACTGGCTAGGATAGCTTAACTATACCTGTGTTTGGTTAAGCTCGAAAATTGTCTATGTGTCGCAAACAAAGTGATTTGTAATTAGAAGAATTAATATCGGAGATCTCCGATAATAATTCAACGGCTGTGGAAACAGCCTTTCAATTGATAATTGACGGGAAATAGCGCCATGTACGTACATACGCTCTCCATTAGTTGTTTATTGGTTCAGTAAGTCAAGTTAGAGGTATTCTTGAGGTGGCAATATTTCATCATGGACGACATACATGAGCATTTCAGCTCTGCCGTTACGTACAATCTGGGATCGCCATTATTAAATTACAAAACGCTTAATTTTTGATTTTAATAAACATTGTTGAGCATTCTCGTTTGCAGATGATTACCATGAATATAACTGTGCAAAAATGGTCAAATTATGAAAAATTGGGGGCGCTCTTCAAAAAATGTGCTGTTATTGACTTTAAGTCCGACCGTGTGGACACGACTTTTGTGAGTGAAATCGACCGGCGAGAAACGTAATAAAGTCCATCCTCACCCTTCAAGAATCTAGGGTCCTATGTTGCCGACAGCAAAGAAAGACTTCCTGTCACGCCAAAGGACAAGCTTGGAATGCCTGCCAATAAACTAACCACTTATGGCAATTGGATCTCCAATTCAACCAAGATGAAATTCTTTAGAGCCTGTTGTAGAGAGGTATCCTGTTATATTGGATCGAGACCTGGACCATGAAGAAAAGAGCTACAGGATAGACTGCGATGGCACCTACACCAAGCGTCTTATGCGAGTTCAAAACAATATCCTGGCAGTGGCCACAAGACCAAAGCACAGAATATGGAGATATCCCTCCAAATTTCCATCTTCTGTTGCCCAACGCAGTGCACGATTTGCGGTCAATGTCATTGTGCGATTGACCAAGTAGTCTCAGACGTAACATTTTGGAAGTTACCATGCCCAAAACAGGGGTCGCGCCCCCTTTACTACATGAGTGATTGCTCGAGAAATCCAGCAGGATCCATCTGACATAACCAACCCGAAATGGCAAACAGGGACATTTGGCGCTACATGGTGAAAAGCATCTCGGATGTGCCGTGAGATCGATGCATGTGTGTTTAGCCACTGGATTGGAGCCAAAAACACTGGCATATTTCTAATGTTTTGAAATACAGGTATAGGCACAGGACCCACCGAAATTGGGTAAGATTTACAATATTTTGTATCCTGCAACAATAGTGTTTGTTTGTATGTATGTGGTTTAGGTAATTGGAATGAGATCCAATTACCGCCAGTTGCCAAGTAAGATGGATGATATTGTAACATCGTTCTGAGGTGAAGGATCAAAAAATCCTGGGGTAAAGAGGGTGATGGGGAGGTTACGCTTGGCATCTAAGTTCCAATTAGGCAAGCGTTTCTTCGTACTGCCAGGTCATACATCTAAATCATTAAGATCAACAAGGGCATCCCAAAGAACAATCTTTAGCGGCGTGTCTGCAAGGGAAAAATAGATGCTGTTGCTGATGCAGCCGACATTAGAGACTAAGTTGCGATATCTGGATGATGAATGAAATAAAAGGAAAGGCCAAAAGTTGGGAGCAGATTGAAAGAGAAGTGGAAAAAATTGCAAACTATGGAAAGAACTGGACATTGCTAAAGCCCAAATATGTGCCATTGATGAACTAGAAGGAGATGATACCAGCAGCCACAAAAGCCTGTCGTTGCCTGATGAAGGGGGATGAGGACTATGTACAGAATTATGTGGATTCACTTAAAGGTGACAGCCCGTTGCGTCCAATATGGCTGCGAAGGTCCATCAGTCTTCTTCCATACTCCTAAGGCCTCCGAGATTCACGCTTCACACAACACTTCAAGGCTCCTTAATATGGGACTCTACAAATAGAGAGCATGGATTGCGGGACAGAGCCAGCCAGCATCGCCAGCCTCCATCGGAACATCAGGCATGCGGAGAGGAGATAGTCAGGCCTCCGTCGGAACATCCTGATGCATTGTGGACAGGAGCTAGACAGCATCCATCGGAACATCAGACCTCAGACAGGAGCTAGCCAGAATCCATCGCGAACTCAGGCATCGCAGAAGGAGCAGTCAGCATCTGTAGGGAAAACATCCTGTTGCATGCGGGACAGGAGCTAGCCAGCTCGTCGGAAAACCTCCTGGATGCATGCGGGACAGAAGCTAATCCGCCATCAGCAGATGGGTAGGGTGCTGCCAACCGAAAGATTAGGCAAACCTTCCTCTAACTCGAAGCAACTGAGTAATATTCGTGCTAAGGAGTTCACTCCTCAGATTCCCGTCCTTCATGCATTACAAGCACTAGTACGGATATTGCAAGGTCACTAGCAGAAAACAGTTGGTTATAACCGGATGCTCCACCAGAACCAGGGTATTTGATGGGGTCCGCTCAAGTACCATTTGTGGAGGCAGCATTTGAGACTCTGATTGAGCAAGGGTGCATCAAACCTTAGAAGAGGATTAACTTACATTCGTTGTTATTTATCAGGAGTGCTAAGGAGGCAGTAGAGGGGTTGTAGAGTAGAGGGTTATTTTCTACTCTCAGCGCAGATGACCGCCGTATCAAGAGGCAAGGAGCTGTGAACCAGCGTAAAAAATGGGATCCATTTGTCGTGGCAAACGCCTTCCGCGCCAAGCTTGAAGATGGCCGAAGATCCCCATCAAAGATGGCCTGGCCTTAAGAAAGTATGCAGACTTCTTGCGGCAATGTAATGCTGCCATAGAGGCTATAGGTAGCCTCAGGGCTGATATGCACAAGAGATCATAAGATGCTGGCCCAGTACCAGACATGATGATTCCGAGATGGGGACGACTTGTCGTAGATAGACTACAAAGAAAAAGTCGGGCCGCTTTCCTCCCTTTGGCGGACTTCGTGAAGTTTGTGGTGAAAGGGCCAACATAGCTTGGTGACCTAATAACATCTTTGCAGTCAGTAAGAATGCCAATGCCAATGGCAAAGCCACGACAAGACCGGAGAAAAGCCTACACAAGACGTCCTGGGTTCCAACCATTTCTCCACGGAGGTCACAGAAACCAAGCTTGGTGTCCTGTGCGATTTGCTTAAAACACCCATAGATGAATGAAAGTCATTCCCTGAAAGAAAAGAAAAACATGGAGTAGCGGAAAGACTTACATCAAAAATAAGGATTGTGCTACGCCTGCCTGGAGAAGGGTCACCGATTCAAGTTCTGCAAGCAGAGGAGATCATGTAAAACTTGCTCCAAGCGCCATCCGACTGCACTCACGTGGACACGCGAGGTGACAAGTATAATCAGAATGGAAACAACGCAAAGTCGCCACGTTCAACAGGGGCTTGAGCCATCTATGTTGACATAGCAAACACTAGCAAGTCAATCCATGATCTGTACCCAGTGTGGGTGTCTCATTATCGTAGTAGACAGACCACAGACGGTATTGGCTATTGCGTTGTGACTCTCATAAGACACCACATTCCTCCTAGATAAAAGCAGCAATGATCCTTGGGGCATTTAAGGGAATTGTGACGTGAAATGTCCATCTAAACTATGGCCGTGAAGGAACAGTGATAGACAGCGAAGACTAGATGGCCTGAGAGTATTAAGGGCATATGAAGAGTTCAAAGATGCTAGTCACTCCCGGCAACATACACTAGAGATATCATTGCAAGCTAATAGGGACCTCTTCCACACCTGACATGGCCAGAAGATGGCCACATCTACAGAGAATGCGACCCAAGATCCCACAGTTATGGATTTGCGAAGTTGGTCTACTGGTAGGTTACAATTTGCCAGTGCCTGGCACCTCTAGAGGTTATACCCCCTGCGACAGAAGATCAACCATACGGACAGCGGACAGATCTTGGATGGGGAATAGTTGGCATAATTGACCCAACCGCCAACAGATTTATTGCATGGTGATGCCATAGGTTCAGTCATAGAGTACGATGCGCATAACCAGCACAGCTGTGTACCACAGAGAGAAGTCAGGTAACGTTTGGCCCTTCCAGAATTACGGTTCAATTGGAGTGCATTTGATTCACTCTTCAAATTACAAAGTTGATGGAACTCGACTTTTGCGAAACAAACAATCTGATGTCAAAAGCATTCCTCCCAGGAGGATAGGAAATTCCTTACGATTGTGGAGGGAGGCATCCAACAAAGACAAAGACAAGCACTATCAGATGCCACTCCATTCAGGGAGATTGAACCAGGCTTCCAATAACAGGTGCAAGCAAAAGGCAAGTAATCGTTTGCAAAGCAACTGAAGCGGCCGTTTGCCAAAGAGATTCCATGTACCAAGGGACTACACCGAATTCATGGAGATATAATCCAGAGGGCTTTGCAGAGCCTGTACCAGCACCGGAACTGCTGAACACAGATGGCAGCGTGTGGTAAATACCTCACCATGGGGTGTACCATTCGAGGAAGCCAGATAAGATCCGAGTGGTGTTTGACTGTAGTGAAAGTTCAAAGGAAGAATCACTCCAACGAGCCGTTTCTTAAGGGTCAGGACCTTTTACCGAGGCATTGATTAGTGTCTTTGCGGATTTAGAAGAGGAACCGATTGCATCCCTGTGAGTGGATGGAAAACAGATGTTTCCAGTTCTAGTGTTAGCTTCAGGAAAAAAAAGGACTACCTCAGGTTCCTTCCTTTGGTGGGGAAAAAAGGAAAAACTGGACTTCCCAACCTAAGAATTTAGAATGAACGTCCCACTTATTTGGAAGCAGTTCATCCCTGCATTTGCGCAACCTTTGGGTGAGGGACGTATCGCCGATGACTATGAAGCAGAGCTTAGGTGTCCTGCAGCCAACTTATACGGGAGGAAACTTTATGGGGCTGATGGGCTTAGATCGGTTGCCACCCAACACTGAAGCAGCCAAGCTCATTAATGACACAAAGGAGATGTGTGCCCGCGAGGTGGCCTCGACTACATAAATTTGCTTCCAAACTCAGAGAAGTGAGGAGCAGATATTCCACACTCCAAGACCGAGCAAGTTGGTATGAGGAGATCTGGACTTTCATACATGGCAGTCTTTGCCCTGAGCGAGCTTGGGGGTCGAATGGTGCATAGAATCGGATCCTTTCGGTTACGTATTTTTGAAAGACCAGCCGTCTAACCAGATAGAGGGATCCTTCCACAGTATGCTCCATATATGCACCGTTTTAGGATTTATAGCAACCTGTCAGTCTTGTTGGGAAGCAGATTTTGCAGCAAATGTGCCAAGGACGGAGCAGATGGATGTCCAATTCTCTGAAACCCTGAGGGCACGATGGGAGCGGTGGAGAAGTAGGCCTAACCCAGTGGAAAAAACTTCAAGCTTCAGAGATGTCTCAGACCACCCAGTCTTGAGGAAATAACCACAGTGGAACTTCATCAATTTTCAGTGCTTAGCACAGAGGGTTACCGGGCGTGTTCAATACTTGCGTCTGGTGGTACTAAAGCATCAGGTCCATTGTGCAATGGTAATGGGCAAAGCCAGGGTCACGCCATTGAAGACAGTTACAGTGCCACGACTAGAACTTCACTGCAGCAGTGGTGGTCAGTCCGGATTAGCAATTTGCTTAAGAGAGAGAGCTGAGGTTTAAGCATACTGTTAAAGAAACCTGGACAGATAGCAAAGTCGTGCTCGGGTACATTGCAAATGAAACACGTAGATTCCACGTTTTTCGTGGAACTAGTGCAGAAGATCCGAGGAACTTCCTGAACCAACCCAATGGCGGTTTGGTTAGAACAGACGAAAATCCGGCAGACGATGCATCGAGAGGCATCATGCTAAATGATCTTATAACCACATCAAAGTGGTTGGCAGGACCAGACTTCCTGTGGTCTAAGAGAATTCCATTGGATGGTGTGGAGGACAACAAACCGGTTCTCTCAGATAATGATCCAGAGGTGAAGAGGACCACCACTTGCAACAAATGCGGACATCCCCACGCTTTGAGCTAGAGCGGCTTGAACGTTTCTCCCTACCTGGATCGCGTAGAAGGTTTAGCACACTGCTGAGTACACAGCTCTTCTTAAGAGGCGAGCCATGATGAATCATCCCACAATGAGCCAAGCCCGATTCCTCAATGCCAGCCACTGGCAGTTGAAGACTTCCTCACGCAGACGTGAAATCATAAAGTGGGTGCACGGGACTCATTTGGAGAAGAACTTGAGATCCTCAGGTGGCCTGAAGTCCAACCATAGCACTCCTAGTATAATGTAGCTAGGAAACGTAACAAGCCATCAAAGCCACTAGCTGTTTATACGACTGGACCCTTACCTAGATGACATGGCATATGCGTGTTGGTTTAAGGCTTAGCAGGCCCACTTTCCATTGGCAATTAAGCATCCCGCATCCTTCCTAGGAAGCACCACATAACTCAGCTTCTCATTAACATTGTCCATGAAAATGTTGTACATCAGGGGCGAGGCTACCACACATGAATACATTCCAATGGATTCGGATTATTGGTTGAGTTCGCAGTGTCTGACATCATCTCAAGGGTGTGAAGTGTAGGCGCCTACGGTCGCCCGTTCCCGGATCAAGATTGTCAAACCTCCCAATTGACAGACGCAACCAGTGCCACCATTCACCTATTGTGCTGTGGATTATTTTTGGCCCTTGGCACATCAAGGAAGTAAGGAAGGAACTGAAGAGATATGGCGTGTTGTTCACGTGTATGGCATCCAGAGCAATCCTATAGAAACCGCAGCATCGCTCTCTACAGACAGCTTCTTCATGCGTTTGCGTCGCCTTCATTGCCTAAGTGTGCCCCCATACGCCAACTCAGATGTGATAGAGGTCACCAACTTTGTAGGTGCTGAGGCAGAACTGAAGAGGCATGCCTTGAAATGAACAACCAGCAGGTGCACACTTTCTGCTGAAAGCAAACGGTGATCCATGTTTTTCGTTTCACATTAACGTGCCATCTCCCAGCCCTATGGGCGGTGTATGGGAACGCCAAATTCGGACCGTCCGTAACATACTCGCCTCACTATTGAAGGGAAGCTGGCACTCATTTGGATGACAGTCTCTCAGAACGTGTCATGATTGAAGCCTATGGCAATCGTTAACAGTCGCCCACTGACAGTTGACCAACGTGAACGACCCTACATCACTGGAGCCGCTAACGCCAAATCATATCCTTACGCAGAAGTCGAAGATTCATCTTCCACACCAGACGAGTTCCAACGCAAGATATGTACTTACGGAAATGGTGGCGACGAGTTCAGTACCTCACTAACGAATTTTGGTCAAGATGCGACGAGAGTCCCTTCAATCTCTACAACCTCAATCAAAATGGGTTAAACCAAGAAGAGATCTTAAGCCATGAAATATCGTGATCATCAACGAGGCGAAGGTTACCCCGCAACAGATGTCAACTGGGCAGAGTTGAGGAGTATACCCAGACGAGGATAGCCATGTGCGAAAAGTGAAGCTTGCTATTGGAAAACATGACATTGGACCATGATGGCAAGCGTACCCACCCCCTGACTTACACTAGAAGGCCAATTCACCAGCTGGTTTCTGCTTTTGGAATCTGCAGATGCCAGTACTTAGATTGGGAGGGCCATCTTATTAGGCTTTGAAAATTAGGAACAGCACTGCTTAATTTTGGGGAGGTATGTTGAGGCCGGTGGAGTCGGTGCCTCCGCTTGACATCGGGGATCCTAATATTTGTTTTGGTGAAATGCGTACTAGTTCGCATACATGAGTTTGCGATAGCAAACGTGTCGGTAGAAATTGAAACTTTTAGAGGGTATTAAAGGACCCAAGTGGTAGAGTTTTAGTTAAATGTTATGATAACTCCTTTATAAACATATCTTATGCAAGCAGGATAACTGGTGGTAAACGCAAAATGTTTTATATGCATTTAAAGCTGACCCTTTCAGTCTAGTGTTAGGGTTAAACCCATGCAGCACAAATGATTGTGTAGTTAATGTGAAACTCTTTACGCGGAGCTTTAATGTTTAGCGCAAGCTCAGGACTGATATGAAAATGTTTACACAAGCCCAACATTCCTCTAAGATGGCAAACCCAGATTATGAGTGCCTCAGATTATAGAAGCCAATGTTGGCCGATGTATTGTTGCCAGGGTAACAGATATAAATAACCCTTGGCTTGATTTAGGAAATAACTTTTCAGGTTCATGCTCCCTTTTTGAGGTAAAATTGATTATTTACTGAACCCAGTGTTTCTGTGTTTTAAACGTACAGTTTCAAGGAGCTTTTGGAGCTTGTAGAAGATTGGAATTGTATTCACTGCGAACTTTTACTAGCTGAGAGAAATAAATAAGCTTCTGTCACAAACAGAAACAGACTTTGGTGTCCTTTGATTCTGCGACTTTCTAAGAAATTGCGCCACTGCGGCAGACTGCGTGCGACTGCCGTAATAACAACAATAACAACATTTTTAAAAAGTTGTAAAGACAATACAAGTTTGCCTGGTGCTCATGTTTCGAAATCGCTCGTGACAAGCCTGGGTGTTTGTAGGCGCGATTGTACGCGTACGGTAGCCGGATTCCATTCAGGACACTGATTTCCTTCATTGAACGCGCTGTACATCCGTGGACGGAGCACAAAATGGACTACAAGATTCAAAAGACCGTAGCACGGCCTATACCTAACCGACGTGAATGATCGTTTGTAGCAATATACAGCTACTAAAAACACTTGTCTGATTATACCATAGTGGTGGTATATATTTACTTTTAAAGATAATAAAATGGCGGGCAAAGCATGGTCACTTTTATTTAATCACTCGTATTAGCAAAGTTGTTGTTTTGTAAAACAGATGTTTCAACAATTGTTGTCTAAAATTCCTGACGTATGGCAATTAACTATGGCCTATGTTATGTAACATACTATTTTTATATTGTTGTAAATCCCTGGTCTATAATGCCATTACCGCAAGCTGTTGTTTTGCAAACACATTTTCATATTTTGCCATTCACCTAGTACCCTTCATAGAGAACAATAGAGAGTCCCCATTCCGTAGTTACTTTTTGTGGAAATTGACCGATTTGGTGTGAAATTACAATATTCGCGTCCTATTTCAACTTTGACAGAATTCGAAAGAAATTAATTTCTCAAAATTGAGCCGATGGGGGGTTCGAACCTGCGACAAGCAGGTATTAAGAAGCATTCTTAAGAAGCATTCTTTTGCGCTAGTCTTGTAGGTAAAACTACCAAACTAGCGAGGGATTTGTTGGCGATGTTGGGATTTCAATCAATATAACTTCACGGAATTAATGACAGCTCATGTGGGTATACAATAGATACATGTAATCACAGAAACGATCAATATAATGGGATTAAGTGAACCGTGGCTATTCAAGATGATGCTGTAATACATGCAAGTTAACTACGGAAAGAAATTTCGCCCCCAGAACCTAAATTATTTCCCAACAGGTTACAGAGCTCATGTGAAACAACGAACAAATTTTAGCTAGAAAATAAAGGTAATTTTTCCTTAAAGCTCAGATAGCATTGATTCCGTCATGCCTGCGCTGTATGATGTTTGCATTTGCATAGTTGGGACTTGTATATGAAACGTCTGCCTCTATCTGAACCTGCTATAGATTCAATCCATCGTGTCACCTCTAGTAACTGCCGATGGGTATAGGCATTGCAGTGTACGTTTGTAAATAAAAATCCATGCTAAATCTATTGAAACATGTAGTTCGATAGCAGAGAAAAATTCTATGATTAAGAGCACTGACGTCCACGTAAACCATTTATAGCTACATTAATTCTCAAAGCATCTAATTTGACTTAGAGGGAGTTATATGTTATTGACTTTGAGTGCTAGGGGTGTGCAGGAGATATGGTCCGCCGGTCTCACAGTCCGGGAACAATGGTGAACAATAGGGCACTCGATTCAGTTGACTCTCACTTACATTAGTTTCAACTCTTATTCCGCTGTCGTCTAAAGAGCCCGGACTGTGGTTCCTGCCTGACCATATCTCCTTTCACACCGGCCGTTGTTTTGATACTAGGAACACAGAAGTCTTTGCAATCTCTATGTACAGATTTTGTATTCCCTCCGTCAAAAGTAATGTAACATGCAAGGCTAGATTATCTTAAGTTGTTTTTTCTTCATGAATCGGGCCATATCGATTTTGAAGGATCATAAATTCCTCCTCCTCACTCAACTGCTCAACGCTGTCCCCTAAAACTTTTCCTTGGGGACACGATGGGTTTTGATCTGCATATAGTGGAGCGGTTTTGGACTGCAAAGTGTCCGACAACCCCTCCCCTCGGTACAACAAAACGCAACCACTTCTAGTCGAATATAGTAATAAATAATTTTAAAAAATTATGGTTTTGGTCAAAAAACTTGGTGCAGGGGTGTTTTTTTTTGGTAAAAAAATCACGTTTTTCAGCTTTTTGCAGCTCAAAACTTCAAGAAAACCAATATTTATTAATTTCTTAGCAAAACAAATTTAATCATGATGCAACTATCAAGCTCTGACATTTATTTATAGATTTTTTATACAATGAAGAAATGGTCTGAATTTTTTAGTCCCCCAAATCACTTTTTTTCCTAAAAAACAGCCATCTTTTTTAACCACATGGTCACAACAACGAGTTATTATTGGAACCTTTAGGCAATGTATAAAAATCCTATATCAATAACAAAAAGGATACCATTAAAAAGATTGTAATTAATTTTTACTTTTAAAAAATGAAAAAAATAATTTCGCCTAAAAGCATTTTTTTCGTCCCATAACTCCATCCCTGCCACCAATATTTCAACCACAAACCATCATTTTCTTAATCTCATATATTTATCCTTCAAATAAATGTGTGGTTTTGTTGTACCGGGAGCGGGGTAACTCGAAAACAGAGCATGCAAAGCCCGCACTCCTTTAATAATCAGCGCCAGTTCGCATCGCAAGCCAGAATTGCTGTACCAAACATTGACCAAACACACACAATGGCTACAATTCAAACACGGTATGTGTCAAGTTTTAAATTAAAACAACCCGAAAAACAAGAAAAAACAGCAAAAAAAAAATTAGGACATCCCTGATCAAGCGACACACACCGTGAGTATATTACAGAAACAAACTTCCCTTTGTTTGACGCGCGTTTGACGAGTAAAATCACTAGGTGGGAGTATCATTACTCGAATACAAAAATATTAGCATTCGTTCAACCATAATAGTATATTGACACGTTCATGAGCAGATATGGATTTTAGAAAACGGAAACTACGAGTTAGAAATGTTTCAACGGTCATGTTTAACGACTATTAGTGGGCAAATGTTAAACTTCCAAAACTTCTCACATACCTACACCTTATTAACGAAATGATAGTTTTTGGGGGGGCCAAAATTTAGTACATGATTTCTATTTTTCAACCTCATTATGGTTTTGTTATATTCATTATTACCAGGAAACATCAAGGTGGTCAGTTCTATTTACTTGACAATGAATGTTCATACAATAAACAATATCTTGGAAGTATCTCGCCAAAAAACATATCTAAAAAAATGCTACGTTGGACGTAAAATGAGACACTAATTATTAAAATAAGACCCGTGATTTTTCACAGTGAACCAAAAAATATCCATCAGAACCATAACAATTATATCACGGGAAAACTTCTCTTCTCTGATGAACATTAGATTCATAAATACAATATCTAAATTTTTCCTTTGAACTTACGCGGTGAATTCAAGGGAATACAATCGCCCCAAATATCCGATATTTCTTTGATGGCCCACTGGTCTAATCCTCGGAAATCATTGATTTTAATTTTGGGTGTTCAGGGTCGGTTTGGAGTCCGGTCGAGCCTACCACTTTCGACTGTTAAAAATGTTCTTATTAGTAAATCTCAGTTTAGTGGCTTTCATTCTTTTTAGTTGAGAGGACAATTTCAATGATAAAAGTAGAAATTCAAGTACTGAAGGACAGTTTTTTATTTTTTTTTCATTTTCAATAACGTAACTAACCTCGTAATCAGTGGCGCCTTTCGTATTATTCGCACATTCCTTGCCACATTTAGTGGAGGCCATGTGCAACGTTGTGATTTTGCGGACAATGGAATAAGTACTTACAATATTCTCTTACAAAAAGATTTCCTCTGGCTAGATCGGGTAATTGCATACAGATAGCGTTGCATGAGATTTTCCAGGTAGTTCATATAATTGAAATTCGAATTTCATGCCAATAGGCCACTTTGGTATTGTAAAATTCAGATGCCCATATTTTTCGGGAAGTGAACCGTGCATAGAATTCCAGTTTTGGCTTCCCAATTTTTAGTATTTTAGTTATTTTCAGCCCTGATGTGCATTTTCAGGGTCTTTTACGTCTTTTTTCCATGGAAAAAACCGTTATTAGAATTAAACAACCTTTTTGTTTTTTTTGTGTAGGTTGTTTGTTTGTTTTTTTTTTTTGTATTTTTTTTGTTTTTTGTTTTTGATTTTTTTGGTTTTTTACAGTTGTTTTATTGTTTTTGTTTTTTTGTTTCTAAACACTTTTTTTGCTCCACTTTCTAAAATTGGTAAATAGCTGTTTAATATCTAAATATGTTTAAATTTTAAACTTTTTAGAAATGCATTTGACATTTGGTGTTTATACATTGAAACTAAGCTTTAGCGATTTGACATGTGTTCATACCTAAACACTAAATTTGAGTATGTTTTGCAGTTTATGCGAATCATTGCTACGTTCCTCTTGGTAAAATAACTACTTACGTAAATGCACACAGTAACTCTTTCTTTTCTTTTAAAGTAAATACAGTGATTATCCCAAAAAGTCAAAGATACATTCCCAACAGTTTTATGCCGGTTTTTTTAATTCTATTTTTTTGGTGTGAAAAAGGCCCAAAATTGGAGAAAATTTACCTGACTGACGAAGAAATATAAGTTTAAAAAAAGCACTAAAAGTTTTATGTGTCAAATTAATGAATTGATATAAAATCTCATTTGATAGCCATGGATCCACGCTCTTCCTATTTAGTACCGTAAAATTCGCGTATACAAGCACCGGTCCCTATAATCGGACGATGTCGAAATCCCGGACAAGAGTGCAAAAAGTATTAGCTCCTCACTAATAAGGTCGGTTTTGGACGCTCTTTTTCGTGCGAATGTTGTTATCACTGTAGTAAATCCCATGAAATACCATGTCCGTAATGATTTACATAAATCTTTTCTTACCCCATGGGAGAATTACCAAGGTTCTTAATATGCACCTGTGTCAATTCGAGCATTCTGGAATTTCAATGGTATTTCACTAGCTGGATACTTGCCCGTTCTTGTACCGCGCGAGATGACGACACACACTGATAGACTAATTTGTGCGTAGACCAAACAACCAACGATATAACAAATTATGTTGTCCCCCGATGGGGGGGCCTAGGAAAACCAAGTGTGTAATTTCATAATAAATGAGTAAAATCATATACATGTCTGTTCCCGCGCATAAAACTGGCACAGTTCTTGAAAATTAATAAAATAATCCCCTCAATTCTCTTCCCAATATCGGTGACCAGTGGATATGTATATACTTCAGCAAACCATTAACTAAAATATGACCATGGGCCCGTATGCGGAGCCATTGTTATAGTCAGGTGTTATGACCTACACGATTCGTAAAATCAACACCGGTGTAAAAGTTTGCAATAAAAGCTTAGTAATAGAAAACTATGTATCGCTCCCACATAATCGGGTGAGTTGACTCTCCGTTCGAAACTATCATGTGAGTACGATTTTCGCGACTGTGACGAACCCCACAACTATACGTTTTCTTTGTGCGAAATCTCCAGACAAAGAAAAAGCACACCACTTCAGTAATCCAAACTAAAGTAGTCTGTGACCCAGTCTTCGCAGAGTCGTACCGAGGTATCATGTTACAGGGGAACATTCCCAATGACCCCAATTGCCCGGGTACTGATCAAAGAAACACTGAATGTGGAAATTGTTTAGATTGATTGACGCTACTGGTTTCTAAAAGAAGATTGCTCATTTAGTAATCCGATTAACCCATGTTGACTCCATTTACCAGCACTTGTTTGGAAAACTTTTCAGTTAATCTGTTCAACAACTCCACTCTTGACCACCTCAAGCAAGACTATTTCCAAGCCAAATATATGTTGGCAGGCCTGGTCATTCTGACCGATAGCTGATGTTGGCAATTTTTGCCGAAAGATTAGAAAACATTGAACTTTTCATCGAAAGAAACAGCCAAGCTCCTCTATTTTTCAAAGCTATACAAGGCTTTGTGGGCTGAAACAAAGGATGTATTATTTTTGACCTGTTTGAAAAGGATACGGTTCCATCGGGTGAAATATAGCATGGGTGGAGTAATATTTATTAATCTTTTGTATTTGATCGTGATTTCTGGCACTTTACTACATTTTTTATTTATTTTTTTTTGCATTTAACATATATTAAGTACAATCCTGGGAGAATGTTCGAATTCCCACCCTATCCTTAGTCACTACTGTAAACTACAGTTTCTAGGGCACTGCAATCCCACGCTATGCGTTTTTTAGCAGTGTCCTCAGGATGTCATTCACCATTATGGTTTTATCATGTATTATTCTAATGGTGTATTTGAATCGTATTTTTTTATGTTGGATGAAATAAAGTTTGATTTGATTTGGATCATGATTTCAAGCAAGAATCTCATATGTGCTGTGTGATGGCTTTGACCGCCTCCTCCTGTCTGAAGAATGGTGATATCGGCATTACCACGTCAAGCCGGTCATTGGATCAATGGTTGTTTAATAAACAAAAGGCTGCACCGTGATAGGGTCTTTGCACTTATGTCCATGCTGTTGCGCCAAATCGTCCAAACCAAATCACAAAGGAATTAAAAAATCAATGCATGACCATGTGTCCGTTGACCCTGTGGTTATTTTAGAAGACCGATTGCTGGGGAAACAAATCCTATTACGTTGGCACTCTTTACGAATTAAGGTCTTGGCTGAAGCCGCTGTTACAAAGCTATGACATTTGATTGCTCGTGGTTCAGGGCAGGTATTTGCAGGAATGAGTTTGCTAAATAGTACCTAACGAGCGCTTTGCGTCAGATTTTACCCCCGCGAAGTAGTGTTGCTCATCTGCAGAATATACTAAGATCACGCTAGTCAAACATTTCTCTCTTGTCCGGTTTGCCGAACTTCCTTATAGGCACCGGTGCGTTATTAAACTCGATTTTCACGGGAATCTATTTTAAGATCAGTATAAACAACCAAATCATTACCTGAATATACCTGGATAACGGACTTCAAAACTTAATTAGAACCATTGTTCAATACTTCCCCAACACTTTGCTTTACTTGCGAGTTAAACAACACATCATGTAATGGAATATCACACACAGCTCACTAAAGTGTATGTTAAATGTGTTGGTAAAATCAACTTTCTTGCACAATTGAATCACTGCACTTGCACAGCTATTCCGATGTTCACAAATAAAGGAAATCTACCAAAAAGACGTGTGACACGTAAAAACCCCCCAAGTTTAAAAAAAGAGTACGAGCATATAAAGTTAATAAATGTAAGAGAGCACCAAGTATCTCAAGTGGCGTCTGCTCCATTGGCAACTTGGTCCCATTTCTCTGCAATGGCAAAAGGAAAATCATTCCCGTTTTTCCAGACCGACACC
>JAMKCH010032314.1:0-37162 GCA_023653785.1 Ophioderma brevispina | reverse complement strand
GTGTGAATTGTACTCAAAGGAGTCAAAGGGTCATTAGAATGAAAAAACAGTAATCAGTTTTATTCACCATAAAGTCTAACAAACTCTTTGACAGAATTCAAGAAGAGATGCTCAATATCACATTCAGCTACATGTCCAGGACCATATGTACACCAATTCCTTTGAAAAGGGATTGTTTTTGTAAGCTTTTTGTCCGGGATCCCACCGAAAATAACTTGTCTCACAATTGTATAATTACCCTCTGTATCAACCTGTTTCTGGTCTCAATCATCAATTATTGGTGGATATGAGTGCAACTGAGGAAACATTGTTTGGAAATCATGATTTATTGGTGGGGGGGGACAGGACACAAAAAAATCAACAGGATTGAAGCTAATGATGTGGCCAGTGGTAATACAGATATTGGTGGTATTTTTTGTCTCCCCCCCAGATGGTAGGAGGGAAGAGGACGTGGGTAGGGGGGGGGGGGGGTGGGGATGGCTAAAAAAAATTGGCCCTGCCAGTCTCTGCAATTTCTTTCAGAATAGATACCCTTTGATGCATTTAAGTCTTTAGTAGAAACGTGGAGAAATTATACAGAATGTGCTTTTTTCTATGCAAATCGCTGAAAAAAACAGAGTTATTAATGTCCCAATTGAAAGCCATAATGGAATGACAAAAATAATGAAGTAATGAATTCTCACTCGTCGTAAATTTTAAAATCTCAACAAGAGAACTAAAAATCAAGTGTGCAGGGCCTTATGATGCCGAAATTTGTGCAGTTTCGATGGTGAGCCACAGGTGAAATCTGGTGAGTACTTTGGCAGCTCCAATTGCACTTTCCAGTCGGCAGTCGGCAACATTGCGCGGATGGAAGCGGGGGGAAATTCCTGGGGTGTTGCCTAATTGGAGCATTACGCTAAAAGTGGAATAAGAAATGCCCGTCTTAGATTTTTGTAGGCTGGTTAGCTGGGGCGGGCGGGGGGTGTTTGGGTTTGATTAGAAGGGGTCAATTAGCAAAGAGGGTGGAAAATTGGGTGTTTGTTTTCAAAATTATTTTTCCTTAAAATCTGTTTTTAGTGCTCAAGCTTTTTTCATTTTACAGGGTCTCATTTTCAGAGTAAACATATATTTTGTTTAGCTTGTTACATTCTGGTTTTGTGATGATGATGATTGATAATGAGGATGGCGGCAATGATGATGGTGATTATATGATGATGAGGTGATGGCGGCGATGGTGATGATGATGGCGGCAATGATTATAATGAGTGATGATGGTGGTGATGGCGGCGATGGTGATGATAAATGATGGCGGACCGATGGTGCGGAGCATAATTATTTTAAACTTAGCTTTTCTCATAGAAAAATTTGATTGCAAGTGCTTTTTATAAACCTATTTTTCCAGATCCATGTTCAGGATACCAAATACCTAAATTTCAACATTTAAATCCAACCTCTTATTTATTAATAAACCACGGTTGGATTGATAATATAGGAATATATGATTTCTTGTTGGATTTTAAACATATTGGCCGTAATTATTTTTTCCTCTACATTGCTGTGATTGTTTGTTGGACATTTTAAAGGGTTTTTTGGTTTTGTAGCTAAAAAACACAATTTTTACCTCGTGCTTTTACTTGTATTAATAAATTTCTGGTTGGTATTCTGGTGCTTGCTTGGGTCTGACCTGCATTCGTTAGGCCACTAAAAAGGTTGTCACAGAAGGAATGTGAAAAAAGCAAATGTGAAAGCATTTGCGTTTTTTTGGGGGGTGTTAATGCGAAATGCAGCTTTTTTAACACTTTTTAGGTTTTCAGCCCCTTCGCAGCCGAATTTTCATTTTTTTAAAGATTGTCTAGTAAAATGTTTAAAAAAATTACGCCTGTTTTGTTTTTTTTTTTGCTTAACTACAGCTTACCTGCTTAAACTTACCTGTTGTGCTGCTGCCATGCCTGTTACTTTGCTAGCTTGGCATACTTGTAAATAATTGTACATAGTTTTTTTTTAAAAAGAAAAGAACATCTGTCAAGAAACTAAACTTGTAAAGAAACTGTTTAAAAACCCTATCAGGTGATTTATCCAAAACGAGTCAAAGTATTTGAAATGGCGGAAAGCTTTCAAGTGGAGAATACGCCTGTAGACTTCTCATAACTTACTTTTTGAAGACAAAGAATTTTGGATTGTGCCACCACCCTTTTAATTTGGCAGCTCGACAGAATAAACTGCATGTGAAAGGATGCGGTGGCAGAATACTAAATTATCCCTTTGGTCAGCTTGGTGAAGTAAGACAATAATTTTGCTGTCACAAAGTTTGTTTATATTTTGCGCCGTTTGCAGGGTATCATCACGCCGCTGTACAAACAATAAAGAGTGACGGCATATCACAAAAGTTCCGGATTATACCACGTCCGTAATAAGGCCGTTGACTAAACCCGGCAAAACGGCGCAATATATAAACATGATAAACTTGTGACAGCAATTTTCATGCAGCAGAAATTAGCGTCTTACACTCCCCAATCTGACTCAAAACTTAAAACATAACAAATGAAACTATTTCAGTTGAATATTTTACCTAAAGGTTTTGCAAAATGCAGCAAAAAGGACTATGTAAAAATCGCTTCATGGCGGATTTGTCATAGTCCTTTGGGTGATGTGGTTTGTCGTCACGGGAATCAGCGGACTAGGGACGACCTCCGGAGTGATCTATGCCAGCTCAAATATGAAGGCAGAAAACTCGCAAGCCGACTTTTAACAAGATGCGCGATAAATCGCTCTGACTCTGCATTTTAGCTGCACGGACTGCCCCAATCGCTGACACGCGCCCTCAAAAGAAAAAATGTTGTTGTCGTCGTTCTGAGAAAATGTTCACCCTGGATGCAAAAAATGGGCAACATGACTTTCAGGGTGGAAGGAACATTTGTATGGTTTAAGTAGGAGTGCGTTAGTGGTCCCAGGGAGTGTTGGCCAGAATTAAGGGGAAGTCTGGTTGTAGTTTCAGTCGTCCCGTCTTTAATGACGGACATTTGGTGGCGACATATTTTACACATCTAGTAAATACAAGTTCGCCTGGTTGGTCAGAGTAGCACCAAACCTCCGCATAGCTTGTGTGCTTACGCAAGGTATGCGTATCTCATCATGCGTATCCAAAGGTTATTTTTAATCAATGCATGGGCAGGGGTCTTTTTATGGGGGTAAGGTAGAATTTCCCCAAATGGATGGTTAAAAAAAGGTTAAGCAAGTGCTGGCAGTGCTCGATTTACAAAATAAATTTTACATGCACCGGTGCTGTGGAACAAACATTACATGCACAAAATCAATGTTGAATGCACACAAATAATTTTAAACTCAGCAGTACCAACGGATCAGGTGTATGTCATTCATACCAATATCTTCAAAATATCAACTAGAACCCATTCTATTTGGTATTACTTGTGTCCCAGGAGCTAAATGCTAATTGTTTCGACCTACATGAACAGTGTGCATGTAGGTTTTCAGAGCTAAATGCCACAAAAGAAAATACACATGCATGTGCATGTGTATTCAACCAAAGTTAATCGGCAATATAGTGCTTGACCTAAATGTAGGCTTGATAATAATGTGATCTAATGAATTTGATCTTCCATGATACCAAACTGGCGCGTACTTGATCCTTTGCGCACGGCACTGTTTTTATTCTAATTTAATCCCAAGTAATAAATTGATTTTTATCTTGATGCATTTATTCGGTTCACACGCTATGTGATCCTCTGTTGCTTCTACTCGTGATCTTTTAGGATAATTGCAAGACACACAAGTATGCTGACCATTCAACTCCCTTCTATGTCCTTAAGAATCTACACTTCACTGACCAACAATAAAGTGCTATGAGAGAGGGTGTAAATTAGCAAGTCAAATAATACAGGCCAAACAATGTGCCTTGACTTGAAAAAAAAATCAGTTTGAATCCTCTACTGTTACTAGAGAATTAAGCATAAAAACAGAAAAGCTCTTGAATTCAATCGGAAGAACCAAAGTTATTTCCTATTGTACAGGCATTTAAAAATGAGATGTTTTTCCAATTCAAGTAATTTTAAGTTTACAGTGATAGTAGCTTTAATATAACTCATTACATGAGTTAGGGTTATTGAAACTGAGCCATTGTGACAGGAGAGAATAAAGGATGATTTTGGGAACCGGTTACTCTATTAAGACGAATGAACCCAAGACGATACCATTATTTAAGTGGAAGAACGAGGCGGAGGCGAGTTTTTCAACGCGAAAATAATGGTGTAGCCGGGTCCAATTCGTCGTAAAGAGATTTACCGGTTCACAAAATCATTACCTTTATTCTCATTCTTAAACAGCTTTATCATTTAAGGTCATCTTTAACCCAATTTTGCGATGCTTTACGGCTTAAATACAACAAGAAAGGACTGCCACCACCCAGTGACAACAATCGAACAACCCGTTGAACGCAACGATCATACGCAATGAGACGCAACGTTGGCAGGCGCGCGCGAACGTAGCAAAATGCGGTATGACGCGAGCGCTTCAACCTAAAAATAACGTCAATACGCAGTGCGTACTGGGTTCAATCATGCGAATTGAACACGGGCATCAGCCAATGAAATTCCTTACATTTTCACAGCTGTTTAAGAATGAGTTGTTAGATTCCATACCATTACATGTGCTTTTTAACTAGGGAGGTTTAATAAGTGCAGCTAGTGTTTCTTTGATTTATCACCCCTGTGATTGAAGTGTTTTTAAAGTTATTTCTAATAATAATATTAGTCATTTCATTTACTTTCAGATTCCATGTTTGAAATGATAGTTTGTATGCAACCATCAACCACCTTTTCTGCATAACAATGGAAGATTCTAACACCAAGAAAGATAACACAGAAGTGCCTGTGGTAGAGACTGTTAAGAGTGATGACATTGTAGTGCAGACTGCAGAAGAATCTTCAAGTAAGAATGTAACCGGTGTTGAAAAAGAAATCGATCAAATTAGCACTCCATCCAAGTGTGTGGTGTCTGGATCTTCAAGAGAAGCAGATACAAATGAGCAGACTGTAAAAGTGGCAGAAACTATGAAAGCTGAGGAGACTGTGAAAGCAGCAGAGACCTTGAAAGTGGCAGAGACTGTGAAAGAGACTGAAACCATAAAAGCAGTGGAGATTGTCAAAGAGGTGAAGACTGCCAAAGAGAAGACTGTGAAAGAAAGGGAGGCTGTGAAAGAGGCAGAGACTATCAAAGAGGCAGAGACTGTACAAGATGCAGAGACTATCAAAGAGGCAGAAACTGTCAAAGAGGCAGACACTGTCAAAGGTGTAGACACTGTTAAAGAGGCAGAAGCTGTCAAAGAGATGGACATCGTCAAAGAGGTGGACATCGTCAAAGAGGTGGACATCGTCAAAGAGGTGGACATCGTCAAAGAGGTGGACATCGTCAAAGAGGTGGACATCGTCAAAGAGGCAGAAGAAACTGTCAAAGATGGCGGTACTATCAAAGAGACAGACACTGTCAAAAAGGCAGACACTGTCAAAAAGCTGGACACTATCAAAAAAGCAGACACTGTCAAAGAAGCAGACACTGTCAAAGAAGCAGATACTATCAAAGAAGCAGACACTATCAAAGAAGCAGGCACTATAAAAAAGGCAGACACTGTCAAAAAGGTGGACACTATCAAAAAAGCAGACACTATCAAAGAAGCAGATACTGTCAAAGATGCAGACACTATCAAAGAAGCAGATACTGTCAATACTATCAAAGAGGCAGACACTATCAAAGAGAGGGACACTATCAAAGAGAGGGAGACTGTGAAAGATAGGGGGATTGTGAAAGAGGCAGTTGCTGTAAATGAGGCAGGGACTGTGAAAGAGGCATTCAAGGATATAAAAGAGGTGAAGCCAGTGAAAGATGTGGAGAATCTGAAAAAGTTGGAGACTCAAAAAGAGGCAGAGACTGTGACAGAAGACACTGCAAAAGTAAGCAGTGGTGGTACTTCAGAAGCAGATCAAACAAAGCATATTGGCATTTCGAAATGTACAACCACAAAATCTGGGGCCAAGGTGGAATCTGAAGAAAATACTACCAATGACTCTAGTTCCACCCTTCCAGATGAAAAACAAATTCTCAATGACCAAAGGGAAGAAACATCTGTTCAGCCAAGTCATAGCAAGGCTGAGCAGAAAGTGAACTCTTCAAAGACTGAATCAAAGTTAGAGTCTAACTCGGGTAAAACAGAAGACACTTGTGTGAAAACAAGCAATGCAGGTGCTACATCAGAGACAAATCTTGACCAAGGGCATCTATGGATGTTGATTCTTCAGGTAAATCAAAGCCAGCAGCACCATCAAGTTCTGTTACACCTAGCAGGGCACTGAGCTGTACTAATGAAGTTACAAATGTGGACTCAAAAGGGCAAGAAAAAGACCAGGAACCCTCTGACATATTATCTGAATCATGTGATGATTCAAAAGCAAACAGTAAAACAGAAATCACTGCTCCTGGTGGTAATAACATCAATAAGACTGGTATCAATGATTCTAAAACACCCAGTGAAGGGTCAGTGCAAACACAAGCAAAAGATTCTGATATCCAAATCAAAGCAGATGATCAAAGAATTGAAAGAGAGGAATTAAACAAATCAGAAGTAAAACGAATGAAAGGTGATCCAACAAAGGATGAAACTACAAAAATGTCTGTTAGTGATGATAAAACAGTCAACACTGACAAAGAGAAACCAAAAGAATGTAGCCCTAGCATAGCTCCTGAACCAAAACTAATGAAAGAGGATACTGAAAGTAAACAAGTAATCAACACTGATAAGAATGGAGGTGTTGATGTAGATGAGGCAAGTGTAGCCATGCTTGTTGGTGACAGTAAAGACGATGCCTCAGAAAAGGAAGACGTACGTCAGGTGGTGATCATAGTTGAGCAAACTCAGGAGACATCTGACAAACAGAATGTTGTATCAAAACCAGAAAAAGAAAACAAAATTCTTGATGCTGGAGGTAAAGCCAAGACAGTAGCCAAGACAAATGTGAATAATAATGCCAAGGATGCTAAGGATGGAGAGAAGAAAGAAGAAAGTAAAACAAAGAAAGACGAAGAAAAACAAACAGTCAAGAGTGAGGATATTTCAAGAAATAAAGAAGACAGTTCTAAAAGCAATAATAAAGATTCTGATGCAAAATCCTCTCTGAAAACTGACACTGTAGATAAAAGCAAAAGTGAACCCAAAAACTATGAAAAAGCTAGCGCCAGCAGTAGTGATGCCTCCAAGGGAGACAGACAAGCTGTCCCCAAGGACAGCAGAGACACAAGAGATAGACCCAGTAAATCGTACTCGGCACAGAGGACAGCTAATCGTAGCAACAGACGAGGGGGAAATATCGACGAGCCAAAGGATAAAAGAGATAGTGCAAAGGGGACAGAAACAAAAACAAGGGATGAAAAGAATCGTCGAGATGAAGACAGACGGGATCGAGACAGAGATCGAGACAGGGACCGAGACCGGGATCAGAATCGGGACCGAGACAGGGATTTGAAAGGGAGGGATCAACAGAGGGACAGAGGGAAGCAGAGAGAGGAAGAAAGATCTGGAGACAGAAAGTAAGTTACAATTTAATTTTAAGGTCCTAACTCCAACAGCTATGGTGTCCTGTGTAGATTTGTAGAGAGGTCACCCTATGGGATGAGGATAAAATATTCCCAACCTCCTCCTCCTATCTTGAAAAAAAATATTATTTCTCGTATATTCTAGGATTAAGAGTAGGTTGCCTTGAGTTCAGCTTTGTGCTCTCTGCTGTTTAACTAAAATAACCATCCGTGTTGCCGGTACTGCAACTACCACCACCATCATTTAGTATATTTACATTGTGTTCTACCAATTTCTACCTTAACAGTGTTGCCAACACAACTTTACCACCCATTTGGGCTACCTTTGAATGTCAAAAGTGCGCTCAAAGTGGATATTATTGGCAGGTGCAGCAGGTAGCAGGAATTTTTGTTTATAGAAACCAATCCCAATGTCAAGGTAGAAATTGTTTTGAAAAATGCATTGCCCCTCACGACTATGGTTGTTATATTGTGTTTGCATGAATTGAAATACAAGCCACCTTCTTAATTTTCAATGTATGGTGATTTGTCTTGAGCTAAGGTAAAGAGTAGGCGTGAAAGGAAGATCAACTCATAAACTCAAGAACCTAGAAGGGCCAAAACACGGAAGAAAGACAAGAGGAGGCAGAAAGAAGAAAGAAGAAGAGGAGAGGAGGAAAAAGGAAGGAGAAGAAGAAAGAAGAGGGAGGAAGAGAGGAAGAAGGCAGAAGAGGAGAGAAAGAAGAAGGAAGAGGGAGAGGAAAAGAAAAGGGAAGAAAGGAAAGGAAAGCGAGAAGCAGAGAGGAAAGCAGAGGAGGAGAAAACAGGACTCGAGGAAGAGCAGGTGAGATGCTGCGAGTTGAAATGACCTTTGTGCTTTTATGCTTTGGACATAAAATTACAATATATACCAAAAAACCCCTATTCATGAACCCCTATTATGTTCAGAAATTAACAAATATGGATGAAAAAGAATATTTATAAAACATGTCATTGAAAACAAGTAATCTAGATGTTATGTGTTACTTAAGGTTGTCAGTATTAATTATCATTATTATTATGCATTAGAAACCTGATAGCAGAGCTGTTTGACCCCATGCAAATTGTCTTTTTTAGTTTTAGAAACAATTTAAGCAAGTAGCGACCACTTTGACAACTGATATAAGTAGAGGCATGCACGAGCTATTACCTCTTACAAAAACAGAACAAATCATTGTGGGAACTTGCCATATAGGCCTACAAACAGTATGATTCTGTGTTATAGCACTCTCTATAGGACCATTTTTTCCATAGAAAGCCATGTAAAATTAGATTTTTATGAAAAGTCATATTTGCCGCAATGAAATTTCATCAAATTTACACGAGATGTAGTTAGGAGAATAAATAATCCAAATCAGGTGTCAATTGTGTGTAGCTGTTGATATTTTTTGTTTTATTTTGGTTTTGTCATAATAAATGAGGCTTTCAAACAGCTGTGATAGAACATACCTTTTATTTGTAAAGTGCTTTGATCTTAATTAAATAAGGCGCTATATCAAAATTGCTGTTTGCATTGGTATAAGAAGAATTCTGAACAGTAGGAGTTAGTGGAATAGCTAGATGAGTGGCCGTGCAGAAGAACGGGGTCCACCTACTCCTGATAAGCTGCCGCCTTGAACCCTTTTTCTCTCCACTCTCTCCATCAATTGGTCAATTTATTAAAATCCTAATTTTGACAAGTATGAGTGTTTGCCTCCCAAATTGTGAAGCCTACATGGATGAGATAAGACAATACCCGTAAATTACAGCCTACAAATGATTCCTTGTTCCCTTGTTACTATGATTACGAGACGACTGGAAGAGGAAGCAGAAGCAGAAGGAGGAGGAAGAGTATTGTTTGGATTCGTTTTTGTAGTGAACATTTAAAAAAAATTAGTGTTCGGCCGAGGAAACAATAATCGGAAAGTCTGTTGCCATGATTACCTAATCAGACCCATCCAAGCCGCTGACGCTGATAAATTTGAGTGATTGAGTGCCCAATACAACGAAGCATGTTACCAGTGACTGATTTGGCTGTCAAAGAAGAAATTGGTTCTGGAGAGAAGAATGTAATTGCAAATATTGAGAGCAGAGAAACCAAATGTGTAGTGGAGATTTATCTTGTCAAGTTTGCTTGGGTAGTGGCTATTTTGTGAAGTAGAGGATGGACTGATCACAATCCAATTCCTTTAATCATTTGAATAAAATGGTTGATGTTAGAGAAAGCTTTAGTGTTCTCATTTAGATACTTCCATTACAGAAGAACAGGCAGTGACTTCATATATGTACTATAAAAGTACTGTGCTGACCCTAGTATGCCAGGGATGGTATCGACAAGGCTGTTATCGACAAGTTGGCGACAGTGCACTTCTCCTGGCATGGCGAAAACCATGGAAATTGCGACAACAAATATTCATGGAGGAAGTCTCAATCACTTTTGTAACCAGCATTCCAGCAATCAAAATAATTGTAATTCAACTGCATATTGAATTATGAATCTTGAATTTAAAACACACTTAACATACAAGTGATCAATCTAAACCTTTGAGTACTAATAAAAGTAATAAAAACAAAATTGAGGGAATGGCATTCAAAAGATTGTTTGTCGACAATTGCGCCATCGCGGGTTTAATGAGTTACCAACATGTGACAAAGACGAAAACACAAACCGATACAGCTCTAGTATGCCCCAACGGTTTTTAACATGGAAATTTAGCTTGAATTTAGGGGGTTTGGTGGATTTCCGTGGAATTATAATGTGATAATCACGGGAGCATCAATGTCACAGAATTTCAGAGCTTTACTTATTCAAGATATTTTCAAGTGACAAATTAGGTATTGTGTGAATCAACAAAGACCTGTAATGAACTGAAAAGCATTGACCTGATTAAGTTTTTAAAGGAAAACACAACAAGAAACTACCAAAACCAGTAATGATGTAACAAAAAATTCATTGATTTCCAGCAGCAAAGAACTTATGCGGGGGATTATGACAGGATTTTCTACAATTCTTAATATTCTTCAAAACGGGCGGTAGGATTATAATTTAGCATGGGACTATACTAGGGTCGTCCGGTAATACAATCTGCTTATCATTTAACAGAGACAGGCAAGAGAGATCTCTGTGGAAGCAGTAGAGAAGAAAGAAGCCAAAATGGACATGAGATCAAAGAATCTCTCAGCTGCAGGTTATAACCACGTATCCTGAACATAAATGGGGACATGTTATTAGACCACAATGTGTGCTTCGTGGCAAACAACAAAAGGTTGTGACAGCGGTTAAAGACACTATCCAGGGTCATTTATGCAAAAGATTGTAAAAAAATATTGAAATTTGCAGGGCATAGCTTAAAAAGTGCAAGATAAGTCTGTAGAATTCTCATAATTAACCTTTTCCAACTGAATAATTGACAGAAAAGGAAGAAAACGGCAAGGTGTTCCAAGATACGAATCTCCAATCGAATCTGCTGATCCGACCCAAAGATTATTATTGTACATTAAAAAAAAAAATTGTATCAACACAAAGATGAAAAACATCAAAAAAAAAAAAAAAATACAAGCTAAAATATAAAAGATCTTGCTATGTCCAATCCGTAATATTTCCCCCGTACAGCAAAAAAACATATTGTTTTTGGCCTTAGGTGTGGACATGGCTAATTGTTCACAATCGTTGTCACCTTACCACTGAAGAAAAGTTTGCTCTTCAACTTGTACATTTGGAAAACAAGATTCCAGACCTTAGAATTTGGTTTGCCCATGCTCCAATATAGGTAAGTTTTGTCAAATTTACCACAAATATGATTTTTTTTTTTTTTTTAATGCTGCAGGATGTTTATGTACACTCATGAATTTCATGAACATAATCTGCTATTTCTTGGCTGATTTCAATTACGCGTTGTTTCCCTATGGAAATAGTTTGGACTGTTTCCTTACAACCCTCGTCCCCAGAGTCACAGTGAGGTGTAATAAAACTACATGGTTTATATCGGGAATAGGAAACACTGGATTTTCCTTGGTACTGGCTACGGACATATCACCCCTCACCCTTCGGGTTGGGTGATAGGCCCAAGCAGCTACCTCAGGGAAAATAATGTGCCCTATTTCCCTCTATAACCATGTAAGTATTTTGATAACTGGTGGATGGAGGCAGAATGCCAGCTAGAATCACCTTGGTATTTGATAGGGAAGGAGGAAAAAAAATGGGGGTGGTTTTTTGCTTTTTTAATATTTTAATTTCTGGAAAACTGCACCGTACATATCAGAGCAAAACAAACCTTTTGAATTAAACATTCCATACTAGTTTGCCTGAGTACAACTGCTGACATTCAATGCAAAAAAATGAATATTATATTTTATCCTTATAAAAATGCAGAAAGAAAACCGACCAGATGAATCTTTTTTCTTATAAGCTAGACTCAAGTCTGAAGAAGAATACAGCTTTTGTGAGGAAACTGGTAAGTTTTTTGAAATTGAAGGATTTGTCAGGAAAGAAGGCAATACAAGAAGTTTCTGTGTTCACAAACTTGTTTTCCTTGGTTGTTTAAGGGGTTTGACGTGTTAGTGAACTACTAGAATTTTCCAGAATTCACATAGTTTTTATAACGGTGCTGATCAAGAATTTAAAATAAAAAAGAAGGGTCACCGACTTTGTTTTTGAGCTATAGCTTAAGAAAAAAGGTATGTTGTCACTTTTTAAACCATGCGCGTCAATTGGAAAAGTAGATGCGTGCGCAAAGGATGCTCGACAGAATGCCGGCGTAAGGGATGCACGATTGATGCGACTTGTTTTTGTTTTAATTCTGTGCAAGAATAAACGTAAGTTATACATTTCAGCTATATCTTTGGTTCCTTCTTGTGAATGCACTATTATGAATACAAAATGTGATTTCAACTACTTCATGATGCAAACATTTAATGCTTTCAAAGAAATGTAACATAGCTTTTAGCAAAATAAATAAAACTCTCAAAATTGAGTATTTAAAATGCCATCCATATGTCCAATCTCGCTGCTAAACGAGTTGTTCGGATGGTAAAGTTAGTTTCATTTCACATCAAAGCAGTGATCTGAAAATCATTAGCAAGTCAAATGGTCAATCCCTTAATTGTGGGTTTAAATCTTTTAATGTTATCTGTAATTAACATTGCAGAAAGTAATGACAGAATCCCAGCACCAATCTCTAGCCAAGGAATTCAACACACTGAATCTAACCACGTATGTAGGGGAAGTGGCCACTGCTATCGCAGAGGCCAAATTAAAGATGGCTGACATTAGCTGTGCAATCCGTATATGCACCTTGGTGCATCAGCGCTACGCAGAATTCTCCAATCACCTGCTGCAAGCAATACAGAAGAATCTTCCAGCCTTACCATCAAAGAAGGAAAAGGACAAAGAAGAGCAAAAACCAGTAAGGACAACCATGATAGATTTTATCACTCACTGAAATGATCATTTGGTGTAAATTGCTTCAAGAAGAAGAAAAGATAAAGATGACATGAAGGTCTAAACTAATTAAAGCCAATGTTTTAATGTGGCAATTTAGTTAAGTTTGTGTGAATGGTTAGCAGTGACAGCACCAGGATCTTTTTTTTTTCTTGGGTAGAGGCAAGAAAATTTTTAGGCGGGAAAGGTAAAGTGAAATTTTCAGTCAAAAATGGATAAATGTGTGCAATGTGCAAAGATTTGCAATTTTAATGTGGAAATGGACAAATATGCCATTAGATATGCTGAAATGTATGGAAGTGCCCAAGAATTTGCTCTTTTAACTGTAATTTGACAGTAATCTTTATGTTTGGTACTCAAGTTTGAGGAGGGGGAGGGAAATTTGGAATTTCCCCCTATGCCCCAAACCGATACAGACAGGCAGATGACAAGCATGAATGGAAATCTCAAGGGGCAGATTTGGATTGAATTAAATTTTGCTTTCACTAAAACAATTTGGTATTTAAGTTCTAAATATTGTTTAAAAAGTCATTTTCCATGCCCTTTTAATGTTAAATCTGTTTGGTTCTTTATAACGTTTGATAAACTTTTTATTCCAGATTGTATTCGACAGTAAAATCCGTGTGGAGCTACGATTTCTGGCTGAGGTAATGATAATTTATGTTTAACTCATTTTGGCTAAATTGAGATATGGACAAAATAAGATGATTACAAAGAAAAGAAAAGAAATTTGTGCTTTTTAAAGACCTGTAACTTAGCAATTATTTATGTTAGTGACATGTGGAGTTCAATATTCAAGCTATGTTGATAGAAACTCAATTTCGTAATTTACAACATTGCCGTCATTGGATCAGATTAGGCCATATGTCATCTAGTGTGTCTAATTGTGAGCCACTTCTGTGGGTGATAAAAACATGGATGGATTTCTGTTTTAATAAAAAATTTTAACCCTAATGTGTATCTCCACTTCAAACCAACTAAAATTTAAATTTTAAAAGGTCAACTAGGGGTCACATTTTTAAATTTGCTCTGAGTAGGCTCAAAGTTGGTGGATGTAAACTCCAGGCAGAGGGGAACATTTTAATCACATTCAAAATAGGTCATTTCAGGTCAAAGGTCATTAGGGCTCTATATTTTATTAATATATTGATAAAGTCGCAAAAAATTGAGAATCCCTTATTTCTAGTTTGTCCTGTATCCTCTGTGATTTAGCAAGTGCTTCAACCTAAATGCATTACTTTTTAGAACAAATATTCTTGATAATAAGTAAATAATTATTGTCGGGAACAGAATAAGGCGACCAATTGCGAGTCTGACGTAATTTGACGGTGCAGAAGAAATATCGACCGTGAAGAATAATCTGTGAACATTTATAGCTTATTGAAACAAAAAGTTTACCTATGTGAATTATTGTGTCCGTGCATCGAAAACCCATCTCAAATTGGGCATGTTTTGACATTTTAAATCATATTTTGTTCGAACATGCCCCACCCATACTACACATTCAAACCAATCACAGTTCGCGCCGCACCGATTGATAAACATTGACATATGCGCAATTGGTCCGCTAATTCTGTCCCTGACTTTAGAATACTTTATTTTTTTTTCAGTTGATAGTAGCTGGTGTATTCACAGAGAAGGAAGGTCTTCCCATACTTAATGGGGTTTTGTCAACAGTTTTGAACTCGGACAAAGAGAGCCATAGCAATCTACCAATCATCATCAGCTTTACCAAACACTGTGGAGAAGACTTTGCTGGCTTTATACCTCGCAAGAATAGGTACAAGCAATATTTGTTTATGAGGTCAAAGGTCACATATCAAGGTCAAAAGTCATATATCAAGGTCAAAAGTCATATGAGGCCTATTATTCACAAACCGTGATGACAGGCAACACTAGCGATCTGAAGACCACAATGTATTTTTAATTCATTTATTAGCCAACAGCAAATAAGCTTCAAGGAATCATTTCTTATTGTTTACATGTACATTCTTAGAAATTTTGCTAAAGAATTTCCACGTGCAAAGGTAATAGGAACATCATGATGGTGACTGAGATAATGTGTTCCTGCAATTATTTTTTGTTATCATGGTCAAATGGTAGGTTATATTTAGCCAACAGTTAAAACCACCTTAAATCCAGAGAGAATTTTTCTTGAGCAAAGTCCAATCCCTTGAAACAGTCTCTAAGGAGTTAAAAGAGTTGCCTTGTGGAAAGAAAGACTTGCTATCAACCAAGTAACATCTATTGGTATTGATGAGCATCTTCCACCTGGAGCTGACTCCTCATGGGCTGAATGGCGATGTCTCAACAGGTTGAGAACCAGCCGGATAAGGTTTCCTTGCAGAAGTGGGGCTACCTGAAAACAGATCAAGACACTACCTGTGGTTGTGGAACAGTACAATGGAACATCTCTTGGTCTGCCTGCTGTTGGAGCAGCAATGCACAGACAAGGACAAGGACCTTGAGGACTTCAGTGAAGAAGTCAGAAGTTGTACCCATCTCTGTCTAGATCACATTTGAGAACTGCTGTGTTTAGACATACGATAGAAGCCGCCAAAGATTTTCAAATCACAAATAAATGCATTACAGGAGGCTGATTTCCGTTACACCAATGTTTTTTTTTTTTTTGTTTGACTAATATATGTCATTTCCCTTCTGAGAAGTGAATGCCCCAAAATACCTATGTTAGCCACCCCCTAAAAAGAGAAAATGGTCGCAACCAGTGACCCCAGGTCACACCCTCTCGGCCATTACTCTTCCTCAATTCTGTTTTGGCCGCCATACCATACGGACGCGTGGTACATCGGCACTCTGTTTATTAAGCCAAAATTATCTGAGAGATTTGATACAGACTGTTGTCGTCTCAATCCGAATACTCCTACTACTATACCAATACTATCTGGATATATTACTGTATGGATATACGGGATTTATTACGCTCTATTTGCGGTAAATGCGACTTTTACAGCCCGTTCTGAGAGCTTTTTATTGTGTATCCTTTTTTTGCCGCCAATGTTGTCATGTTATCTGTGTAGCGGGAAACCAAGGTAAACAAGGCAGCCATTGCCGCCCATGTTGCGTGCTTTGGAGCCTTGCTTTTTTGAGCCTGTTTCTGTTTCTGGTCGTTGCCATCTATCATAAACAGTCTATTGGGTGACTGTGTCTATTATTTTATTCTTATTGCCTTGGTTGTATTTAATAAATAGTGAAAACTGACTTTGAAAATTCTTTACCGTGTTAGTGTGACTTTGTTACCTCGACGGTAATCTTTGTCGCCGCGTTGGCGGACCGGGTCCTTACCGCGGCACGCCTTGTTTTTCATCGCTCGTTTTTTGTTCCGGCACGGCGCGCCCATCTGGCTCGCTTCAACCCCACTTTTCACACGTCTTTGCGCTTGCCGGGCCGTCCCCGACCCTCTTTCCCTGCGTTCATTACTGGTCTTGCTTCCGCTGTCGTCCGTCTTGGTCTTGTTCTTTTTGTTGCGGATGGGCCTTTCTCTGTTTTCATGGTTCGCCATTGAAACACAGTTTCTCCCTGTTGAATGTTTCGCTAAGTAAAAGGGGGGTGGTGTTTCGGGCTTGCCGGTCCACGGTTCTTCCCGGCGTCCCGCTGCTTTGGCGCACTAAAGAATGTTTTGTAGCTTCCGGCTACTTCATTGCGTTTTAGTAGGGCGTTTCTCCTCGTTAGTTCCGCCCGTCTACCTAGCTACCGGCCCGCTGGCTCCGGCCTGGTCAAGACCTATGGGCTTCTCCGGTGCGCAGGCTACGCGGTCTGCCCTGCCTTTTTCCCTTGGGGAATTTTGGCGGCTGCAGACCTTCCGGTACGCGCACTTCGGGGTTGCTCCATAGCGTGCTAAGTTGGCCGGCTCCCTCGGGCCGCCGTGGCTAGCACGCGGCCAGCGCTGGCTCGCCTTATTTAGCTCGTTGCTTTAATCGTGCAGGCTAGCGTGGTCTGCTCTGCGCTCTCCCTGTGGGATTGGGCGGCTTGCAGTCCGCCGGTGGCGGTGGTTTTGCTATGGTGACGCCGGTTTTCTCCGGCCGATCCATCGCCATACGCGACACCCGGTCGCTCATGGGTTTAGGGGTCCTCCAACTCTGCGACCGCGCGGGCCGTGGGTACCGGTCTCTTCTCTCTGGCTTGGTCAGTCCAGCCCCTGATTGGTTTTTCCTCGGTTCCGTCCCCCCGTAGCGGGGCGCCGCGGGTGTCCTTTATGCTCACTTACTGCTCCCCGCATGGCTAGCTGCTAGCCCCGCGGGGTCAATCTTGCTCGTGCTGCATGTTTCACACCAGTCCTTCACGGGGTGGGTGGGGCGCGCGGCGCTTCGCCAGGTTGGTCCCCGTTCATGCGGGGTACCGTGCACGGTTACTGGTGGGGGCGTTTCGACCGGCACTGGTTCCCGCTACGGTTAAGCCGTTACGGCACACCCTGCATGGCTAGCCTGCTTGCCCCGCGGGGTTCATCTGGCTTGCTGGCTCTTCTGCATGCTTCACCAGCCTTCTCACGGGCTAGGTGGGGCGCGCCAGCGCTTCTCCAGGTTTGGGCGCCCGCTCACGCAGGGTTCCGTGTGCGTTACTGGTGACGATATTTCGTCCAGCGCTATTCCCGCTAGGTTCCCGCCGTTCCGGTACACCCCGTGGGTTTTTCCGTTCTCGGCGGCCCCGTGGGGCAGCCTCCGGGGCTTGCCTCCGCAGGGGGGCTCGGTGCAGGCGCAGCATGCCCATCTTCGTCAGGGCGCGCTTCGCGCCCGTGGCGTATGCCCCTGTCGCTATAAGTCTCTCGCGGGTGTATAGCTCTTGGCTCCGTGACTTCTAGAGGTCTGTTCTCCCCGCCTTCGGGCGCTGAGTACTCCTCCCTTTTTAGCGTCTCACCTGTTACCTCATCCTCTTTGGCCGCGCCTCCTCCCGCATGGGTGCGCGGCATGTTACCGTTTATTAATATTATCCGCGGTCGTTGGCGTTGATTTCAGGGCTTAACCACAGCGACTAGGTCCCCTCTTACGGGGGCTGTTCCTCGAGTGTTGTTGGTCCGCCTTCCCTGGTGTGACTTTCAAACTCACGGCTCCGCGACCGTCTCCCTTGCGGGGATGTCGCGCCGCCTTGGCTCTGGGGCATCCCCTCGGGGATACTGTAGGTCTCAGCGGTTCTCTCGGGTCTACCCAATCGGCTCTTTGGCAGGGCTCTCCCCGACGGGGCGGCCTAGCGAAGTGGCTTTCACACCCCTGGCTGCCATGTTGCCTTGCCTTGGGGTGGGAGTCCTCTCCTCAACTTGTTTAGTCCCGGGGTTACCGCGTCTATTCTCCTACGTTGCTCTAGGCGTCTGCATGCGGGGTCCCCCATCCTGGGGTGCTCCTGCCCTGCTGTGGCGGGCCTAGCCCCCCTCGGCCTGGCATGGGGCGCATCCTTGCCGTGCTATGGCTTGCAGCTCCGTCGGGGTCCAGACCTTAGCCTTTATCACTCTGCCCCCGCTCCGCTGGGTCTTTCGCTGCTCGTGCTCCCTTTGGAGCTTGGGTAGCCTAGGGCTCCTGTCTGCTACCCTCCCATGGACTTTTCAGCTCTGGTGTCGCCAGCGCTTCCGTCGCTGCCCGTCTGTTGCGGCTAGAACTATTGCTGCCCTATTGTGGGTTTGCTGCCGCCGAAGCCTAGCTCCTTCGTGGTGGCTAGTCCTTGCCGTACCGTGTGCACCATCGGGGACTTGAGGCCTCTTGGTCTCTGCCAGATTTAGCGCTGGGCATTAGGCCTTGGCTGTCCTGGCTCTTAGTCTCTCTGGCTGTTAGGCTTTACTGCTATCCTAGCCTGGTTCCGCTCTCCTCCCCTGGGCAACTTGACTCAGGCTAATGATGCAGCTTCGCTGCTTCCCCGCCTGGGGATCACTGGGCCTACCCAGCGCCCTCGTCCTCCGTCCGAGCCGGGCCTAGTGACAGTTGCCGTCTTGCGTTAGTCTCTGTTCCCCCTTGGGGGTCTAGATAGTAGATCATGTATCCAGCTTTGGTGTGATACTGGTCTTTGGGGCTTTAGCCCCCGCTTCCTTGGGAGGTTGTGGCCTTTAACCTTAGGCGGTCCTTTGATTTGGCCAAGGCCTTGGGGCTTTCAAATCTTCCTAGCCTTTTCTACTCCGACTTAGACCGCTTCATCTCCATTTCGGGGTAGCTGTCCCTGTTTCTTCTTGCCTCGCAGCTTGGGTGGACCCTTGTCGGGCCGACCTGGCCTAGGGCTGATGTGCCCTGCCTGCTTTGTGTATCTTACCTTGGCCCCCCTTCGGGGTTATGAGCCTGTGCTATGGCCGGCTGGCGTGGCCCATCCATGGCTTCACTGGGCCGGCTAGGCCTGGGTAGGGGCTGTATGTCCTTCTCCCTTGGCCCTTACACTCCGTACGGGAACCTGACATCGCGCTTAGGCTGTCCCCTTGCCCTCCTCCGCCTCACTCTTGGCGGGCGCGAGACCTCGGCTACATGCCGCTGGTTGCCCTCGCGGCCTAGCCCTGCTCTTGGGCCGGTCCTCGGGCTTTGGCCATTCAGTCTTGATGCTGATGCTCGGGTTCCCTCATAATGGGCTTTGGCTCCCACCCATGTGATTCCTCACTCTCGCCCCCTCTGCGCTCTGTTTGTCCTGCGCTCTGGTGGTTTTGGCTTGTTGTCTAACCTTACCTTTGCTCCAGGCCTTCTCGCCCCCTTGGGCTAGCCCTTGAGGTCGTTCGACTTTTGCCTGGACACGCCCACTGTTGGTGGTGTCCTTGACTGTGGATCCCTTTTCTCGCCGTTTGTTCGGGAGTTTAGGGGGGGCGGCTTTGACCATTCTCGCACATTCCTTTGGCTCCCGGCTGACTACCCTGGTCTGCTGTCTCCCTCGGGGGGGACCTGGAAGCACACGGGTTTGTCGGCTCGACAGGTGCCCCTCTTTGGGGCTCCTTGTACGGGACTTAGCGTGGGCTTGTTCGGTCTACGTGGGGCTCGCCGGGCCTTAACGCGGTTCCCAGGCTCCGCCCAGGTGTGCTCGCCGATTCGTCTGGGTCTGTCTTTGGTGGGTTCCCCCCCTCCCCTCCAGCGGTTTCAGGCTCCTTTTGTTTCTATCTCTTCACTTGCGGGTTTGTCTTTTGCCACGCCTCTGTCTCAACTGGTGCTGCTATTGGGAATCCTGTGACGGGTATTCCCTATTTGGTGTTCCCGAACTCGCCTTCACTGGTGGCTTTCTCATTTGTTCTTGGCAGTTGACTTGGTCTTGCTGTCCTTCCCGCCGTGCCTTGCGACGGATTGGTGGCTCTTTGCCTCCCCTTAGTACCCCCTCGGGTCCTGGGGGCACGTTGTTTCTCTGGCTCCTGTCTTTATGACCTGGAGCCCTTGACTGGTGGTCTGCCCGCCCCACTCACTTCCTACTGGGGATTTTTATCCCCTCTATCCCCTAGTCTTCAAGGTCTGTGACCTGAACTTTAAAGTCGGTTTGGGAGCTTCTCGCTCCGGGTGGTAATGTCCTCTGGGGCTTAAACTCCCCGCTGTTGATCATTCTTCCATGTCTGACTCTCGAGGTTTGTTGACATTTGGTTACTCCCTTTCTCGAGGCTTGGTGATCCTTAACTCGGTATCTCGCCCATTCAGGTAGCACCTCTCCGGTGGCTCTCTTCACTTTTCTTCTTCTTCTCCTCGGGAGAATATTGTGTCGAAGCCTATTTGCTGTCCCTCGGACCTCTCTCGTGGCATCCCTTAATGCCCGTAGCCGGAGTTCGGCTATGCGGGCTACTTGTTTGCCCTCCTTGATAACCGATTTTCGTTCGGCCCAGAAGTTCCTCATGTGAGGATCATTCTGTCCTTCTAATTCTCGACTTTGTCACCCTGCTCTCTGCTTGCAGTTGCCACCCCCTTGGGTTAGGCTTTCTGCCGGGCTTCCCAGAGCAGTTAGTGAGCTCTTCGCTCGGGTCGCCTCTCGGCTCGACTCGTGTTCCTGCAGACCTAACCTCTGGGTTCTCCCCTCTGGTAAACTCTCTGTGGTTTACCCACTTTGTCTAGCTTTCGGGCCAGGATTAACTCGGGCCGATCTGGGGAGTTGCTAGTTTATCATTAATCTAGCTTTGACTGTTCTTCGGTTGCCCGGTTCAGGTGCCGCGGCTCCCGGTATTTGCTGCTTCTGCCTCTTTTTTCCAACTGGATGGGTTCTGTCTACCTCCATTTCGAGGCCTTAATCGTTCCCTCCATCTCCTGGCTGTGACAGTCCGAGGTGGGACTTTTGCTATTTGAGGCTTTGTTGGCCTGTCTCCGATCGTCTTTGTCTGGATTTTTCGGTCTGCTAGCTCGCTACCAAGCTAGGTTGTTTTGTCCGTCCTTCGGTGACCTTGATTCGTTCCATTGACTCCTCAAGTCGTCCGTTTCTGACCCGAAACCTAGTTCCCTCTTTGGGGTCTGAGTTCTATCGGCGAGTTTCTTGGCGGAGTCCCCCAATCGCTTGGGTGCAGCGTCGCGCTACAAGCCCAATCGCCTTTATTACTCTTCGGCCCTTTCCCCCCCCGGCTGATTAGCTCGGAGATTTCCTTCCCTTGTAGCTTCTCTTCCTCCCGGTCAGGGTCGGACTTATCCTCCGCCAACATCCACGGGGCTGGGGCCTTAAGCCTTCATTCAGTCTCTCACAACCTTTATCTCCCCTCCCCCGGGCTCTCTCCGCGGGTTCTCGCTGTGGTGTTTCTGATCGGATCGGACCCCTCTCTATGGGGCCCTCCTCTTCCGTTTTTTTTGGGGTTAGGCTTCTTGGCCCCGTCTTTACGCGGTCCCCTTGCCGCTGTCTTCTCTGGTTCCCTCCCCCGATCCTCAGTTTCGGTAAGCTTTGAGGCCTTGTTTCTCCGTCCTTTGCCGCGGGGTGCATCGGCCCTTTGTCCAGGTCCTACGTCGCACTCCAGTCCTCTGTCAAGCTCGTCCTTCGCCTATTCCTTAGGCTTGGGTTTTCTCTGCGGGATTCGCGGCGCTGGCTCTCCTCCAAAAACTTTGGCCAGGTCTTTTATCACATTATAAGTCTAAGGTCCTTTTACCTTTACTTACTCACCCCTGGTGTTATGCCACCTGTCTAGGTGAGTTATTTGGCTTCCTGACTTTTGGAATCTAGATTCCATGTGTTTTTCGGCTTGGGTGTTTTTGGTCTACCTTTTACTGCATCCTATGGCTGCTCTCCGAAATATCATGTTCCACCACCTCCGACTGAGTGTGCTAGTCTGGTGTTGATGAAATTATTCATTCAACGGGGTTAATGCATATATTTCGGTCACTTGTTAAAGGAAATCAGCTCATTATAATTATTAGTTCGACACTATCATTGATTGAAAATAATTTGAAATTTGCAGAATAGCTTCAACGTGAAGGATCGTCTGTAGAATTCTCATATAGTTAACCTTTTGCAGCTGTAGAATTAACAGAAAAGGAGAAAACGGTCAGTGTTCAAGATACGATTCTCCTTCAATTACGTGTTTAGTACGTGTCCGTTCGACATCATGACTAAACTCTCTGTTCTGTCCTTGTCCCTTATTAGGTTTGCTTCTGGTCTTATCATTTGTCGGGTAATGTTAGGATACCTGTACTTGTTACGTACATGCAAAAATCAAATTTTTTGATGATTTTTTCGATATGTCTTTAAAAACACATTATGTTTTATAAATCATATAACTGAGGCCTGATTGCCTTTCCAATGGGTTGACTTCCCGCTTCCCCAAGGCCCGGCACCCACAACATATGTGTTCGTCCGTGTGGGCTCTGAGCCAAAACGGAATTGGGGAAAGAGTAATAGGCCGACAGTGTGTGACCCTGGGGTCACTGGTGAGACCATTTTCTCTTTTTTATCGGGTGTAATTATGGTATTTTGGGGCATTCACTTCTCAGAAGTGAAATGCATATTTTCAGTCAACATTGGAAATTAAATCAGGCCTCAGTTATATGATTTATAAAACATAATGTGTTTTTATACTATACTCTGATCTTATTTGGCAATCAGGACTGAAATTCTCTAATGTGGAAATATACTGTAACAACCAGCCTTAGGCGGTTTTCACATTAAAAGGTGGAGGGGGACGAATGGTTTGTGTCCCATGTTATGATAAACCACACTCCACACCACCACAAACGATTCCTCCAAAGACTGAAACCCCAGCCCACATGGGTGGTCCTTTCTTCCAATCTATTAACATTTCTATCTAAAATGAAAGAAACTGTAACAGACTGTCAAAATTTGTATTTTTGTTTTAATTTTAAAGAATTATATTACTCCACACATAGGCAAAAGAAAAACACATTGCCGTCCCCTAATGGCCTTCCAAGTTGCATTCGTTCATAACATAAATACAATATGTCAGAAGTTTTCAAGCTGAAAATATTAATTTCCAATGTGTTTTATCATCAAGGATCATTGCCGAAAAGTTTGGTGTGACGGTGCCAACCAGCGAAAGTGGTTTATCACCTCAAGTGAAGAACGCCTATAGGAATCTACTGCGGGACCATTACACATCTGTTACTAAACTCTTTAAAGAAACGCAAGGAACTTACATACACTAGAAAACAAAACATGAGGATGCTCCAGTAGTTGTCAAAATTTCACAAGGTAAAGAGCATATTGCACCGTGATTGTGTGTGTTGTCAGTGTGTCAACTTTTGGGTCTGCTTCTACATTGAGACAAAGGTTTGTGTGGGGTAACAGGAGGTCAAGGGCCATTCAGGGGTCAGTCTTAGGGTCATGTTATTATGTACTCTTATTCTTTGAACACATAACAGATGCCTATTTGGGACTGCGGTTCCTATTTGTTAGAAAATGAAATCCATTAACAAGGCGTTCCAGATAAGATCCACACCCCAATGGAAGGCTCCACTGGAATTGATTATAACAATTACATCGAAATTTGACATTTAGGAAACTCAAGTGAAATTTAAACCTGTTTCTGGAATTTAAACTGTTTTATCGAACCAGGAAGGATTTGTCTCTTTTTTTAGCATACCAAAACCACAAAAATTTACCTCCATTCCGATTGAATCATTTCATTATTGCCATTTTGCCTTGGTCAGCTTCCTTCCAACTGGAAACAAACCACAGCAGCAGCTACTAGCACTCTGTATTACTTTCCAACTGCAAGAGCTAGCAATAGATAAACAATGCCTTCCACAGCAAGTTATTTGAATTAGGCCAGGGAAAGTTCACTGAGTGTACACGATAGGTGATTAGTAAAATATAGGAGGTGGTTTACTGATCTCCAGCTTATGTACATGTAAGGGCAATCCCCGTCATAATGCAGTATTGTAAGTGGACCATGTTCCTTTCCAGATGTGATGCGATCTGGGAAAACCCGCCACATGGTGAAAAAAATTAATTGAGTTTTTACTCTCCATTGCAAGTTTGACATATAAAGTTTTCATAACTTTTCCATCCTTTCTTCTATGATCCACAATTGTCAAAGTTATGCGCTTATACATCTGGACAAAAATAAAAGTACAACATAACAGATTTTAAGTTATTTTCTTTATTTTTCAAAAATGTCCTGAGCGCGAACATGGACAGGTTTTCCCCGATACATCACATATGGGATACTCTACCATACCTATTGCATTTTTTGCAAACTTGCATTTGTCTAACTATGTTTTGGCTTTATATAATAGACTCTTGTCAGTGAATTGCTGCATTCTATTCCATTATAATTATAACATTCAATTAAAATGCAAAAAAAATATTGTAAGTATTGTTTCCTGTAGGATTTTTTTCTCTACTCCCCAATGTTTTCTGTAGCGTTATTACCTAATTTAAACCTTTTTATATCCTCGTACGTATGTGCTGTATATTGATTTTGAGATGAAAAAAAAAATGAGTGATTGACTGATTGATGATTGTGACCTGCATGCAATTTTCAGATACGACCCTTGCATGATTTTTGGCTTCATAAGTGAAGCCGATTATCAGGCCGATTCGGAGGAGCGGGCGAAAAAAAATCTATCTCCTTTGCACTCGGTGAGCATATTTGTTCAAAATTGGTCGTTGTGTGAAAGTGTGGTATGTGCTCTTCAAGGGGAAGAATTTCGTAGGCAAAATCGGCCTAGAAGTGTGTTATTTTTGCGTTTGTTTTGTTGTTTGCTGTTTTGGTGCATGTGTAAATAAACCCGTACCCAAGATACCAAAGTCAATATCACGTGTGTGTGATTTGTTTGTTGATACGAAACGCAGGCGTTGTAAGCGTGATTTTTAATAGCGACACCTAGATTAACTAGCGTCAATGCCACGACCAAAGAACATGCACGATTGTTCGTGATTATATGTACGTTCCCGTACAAAGCCATACGGTAAAGGTGTGGTTATTGTATGCTGTATGAAGTTGTCATGTTGGGCAGGATCATTTGTGGTAAATTGAATACTCATTAAAAGGACATGCGAACTGTTAAGGCGCACCATTTTATATTGGGGATGGAGTGGTGTTTGTATAAAATGGAGTCCTGTACGATTGCGTCTGACGTCCTGTCTGCAGTAATGTTTGTTTGGTGGTTGTGCCTATGTTTGTCTTTTCTTAGGCATATTGTTGTATTTATTGAATGTAGCTATTTTTCTCACTTGGAGAGAGTTTGCGATGATTTTCGAAACAAGTTCCGCCCGATTTGTAATGTTGTGTCCGGCCTGGGTATGTTGTCGTGCGAACAGGTCGCGACTGGAGCGAACCATTTGTACTTAAGGGTCTTTTGGGTTCTTGGGCGATATTGAGACTAGATTGAATGTGTGAATATGTACTAAAGGTAATTCACAAAGGGGTCGTGTTCGAAATAATATTTATTAATCCATGGTTCTAGCATGAATATTGTTATTACTATATTAAATTCATGGTGTTAAGAAACCGTAGTTTTACGCAAAATTAAGGTTTGCAAGATTACAAAGTTTCGTTCTTGTTTGGTTAGCTTTATGCCATGCATCCCTACTAAGTTAAGGGTGTTCCTAATTTGCCATTTATAACATTGTTGTTGTCACCAAGTTTGCCCAAAGGTCACTCACAGAACACAAGTGACCCCATGATGTCGCATCACAGCTGAAACCTATCTGTGCTGAACAAGCAAACACGAATTGATAATGATAAACAGCCAGCGCCCCCAGCGGGCCAAGCACGGGTTTAAACCGCTTCGTTTGTGTGCTACGAGACAGCGTGCACTGAACTCACGTGGCGTTTGGGGGTTTAGATTTTCGAAGTCATTTCCCTCTCGCAATTGTGGCTGTTTTCCTGCATCAATTGTCACAATCTTGGTATCAAATGAAAGGGGAAACCCTATTTTCTTGAAAAATTCTACTCTTTATAATCTACTACGACATTTCACCTCATTTTCTTCAAACAAAAATCGTGGTAGGTAAATTCGTCGCCGTAAATCCATCGCTAAGTTATAATTAGGCAAACACCTAATACATATTACAGCCCGTTGGCCGTGCATGACACCGCACGAATACGCGATCGATATATTCCTACTGGTTCCAGTTTCAAGCATGGCAAATTACGAAACAGAAAATGATGTTTTAAACTTGTGTATGACACAATCCATTGTTCTCAGGGGGGGCTTTTTGGGCTTTCTCGGCCTTTGTATAATAATCGCAGTATTACGGCTCAGAAGAAATCACGACGTTCTCAAGACCGGGGATAGTTTTGTAGAAGGACGTCACCGGGGATTCCCCGTTATTTTACAATTTACGGCATAAAAAGGGGGGGGGGTGGGGGGGGGTTATTTTTCTACCCCATCCAGGTTCGGCCCAGTCGTATCAAATCGTAAAATAGTAACGACAACAAATTGAACATGCCCTCTATTCATATTGTTCTTTCTGATAAACGATAAAGCTATGAAGAGAGGTTACAAATTGCTCCTCACTTCATTTGATAAAGTTTAGCTGCAAAGGTCACCACACTACACGTAGGGGAAAAAATCAAGTGCTAACGTACCATTTAATGTCGATTGATTGTCATGACACTTAAAGTACAATACCCTTGGTTAGGCCCACATGTTGGTGACGTCATGCAGGGGTCGCACTAAGTTGCGTTTTGTCGCATATGGACGATCTTTTTGCCATGCGGAGCATAAATTACATTTGATGAGCTAACGCGTCCAGCTGGAGCGCAAAAAAATCCCCGAAAAAATCACGCCGACTTCATCAAGTATTGACATTTAAAAGACACTCGCTGAGCAAAATGATAGAATTCCATGATGAATTTGGGCCACTTTCAGCGTTGCATAAATCCCGAAATTTACAACTACTGTTTCATTTTCTTATTTAGCCCCCTAAAAAAAGGGTTTTGGAAAGTTCATAAACAGTTGACCATTCTTGGGAAGGAAATCCCCCCGCACTTTGTCCTCCCGGCGATGTCACTCAGCATGCCTACAAAATCCACGGGGCCGCCGTCCCAGAAAAACTTTTCACAGCCGCCAGAAAAATTTTAAGCCTAACAAAAATCATCGGGGGAAAATATTGGAAAAAAAAAGCTTTCCAAACTAAAGATTATACGTTCAAATGAACGTGGTCTTGCAATGGAGTTCCCACAAAATGATTAGGTTTTGTGATCAATGTCAGTATCGGAAGCATTCCGTATGCTGATAGCATTTGAAAAATATAGTCCTCAAACCCCAGGAGTACCCATGATAATTTGCGTAAATGTCGGTAAGTCTGATCAAATAAAAAAAACATCGGGAAAACACCAGTCTTCAGTGTAATTATTACAATTTGTTTGCCTTTTCATTGACATCAGCAAACTCACAAATACATGAATCACACCCAGATCAGCCTGTGCCGTATCCCAATGATTAAACATTTTGACGATTGACTGCCGACTTCAGCAGTAGTCAGGTGGAAGTTTTGTGCACCACAGCCTGAAGGGTGGAAATGGAGTACAGGCTCTTTCTAATGCATAGATTTCAGTTTATTAAGACCTAAACCAATAATTTATGAAGGGGGGTGCAAAAATTTGGTTTGCAGGAATTTTTTTAAAATCCAATATTGCTGCTTCCAGGTCTAAAATCACTAAAGATCCCTTAAGTATTTCTGATAGAGACAATTTTTTGCGGTACGCCGGTCTTGTCAGCCGATGAGTTTAATAAGTCATTTGTCACTACATTGCCACAAAAATTTTTTTTCCCCAATATGGCTGCTCAAAAGTCAAATATGACGCTCGAAATCGTTAAAATGATCTTAATCATCCAGTATTATACCTATTTATGAGATGCAGAAATTAATCGAATGAATGCACTTCGAATGCATCAAGACACGTTAAGTGTTCTCATTTTGCAGTGTCGAGGCTTTGTATCAGTGGTCAATGTGTTTTATGCTTTACACTATGAGATATATGAATTTGGTCACTAGCTACCCTTATTTGGCATTTTCTCTGTAAATCGACATTTTTATTTTCAAGATGGCAGGCAATCAATATCGCCGCTTTAAGATATTAAAACTATATTATATCTGTATTATATGTAGTTACATCAATAATATTATTATAAAGTGTTGTGGTGAAGAAGGTATGCGGATAAGTATTTGCAATTTGACATCCTTTTTGAGTATTTTTGGTTTCGTTATATTGCAAATTGTTAAGACGGGGGCTGTGATATGGTGCCTTTTTACCTCTTAAAACCTATTATATACGATACATCTGTATTGTATTAAGTTTAACATCCAATTACAATTATTAAAGTTAAATTAAAGTATGAGAATGTATGTCTTTGATCTTACAAACTCGTATCTGGTATTTCTGTTTTGACAACATTTAAAAATAAAAAAAGACCCAATTTAAAAATAAATATTTGCAATTTGTAGGTTTTAAAGATCTAAAAAGCAGTTTTTATTGGCTTGCATCTTGATTGGTAAGCATGTTAAACAACATTTGAAATGTTCAGATTGAGTTCCTGCCTGGGTATAGAGCCAGAATAAGATACAAATAGAATCGGCACGGAATCACAATAAATTGATGAAAGTTATGGTCAATGGATGATTTTGTGCATATTGGATTTTGGGTGGCCCCATATTGGAATTGATGGTAATGTTGTGATCAAAATCACATCAAGAACCTGTCCAGTATATTCCACGTGTTTTAAAACAGGAGATTAGAGCATAAGAATTATGGCCATTTGAATGATTTGAGAGTGGGTAGCGGCCATATGGATTTCTGAAAATGCACTGCACGAAATTTTGCACACCCTCCAAAAATTATTGGGCTTAGTTCCTCATAAACAAAAATCAATAGATAGGAAAAGTCGGTATCTTCCATTTCCAACCTGCACCCACAATTCCTCCTGACATACGCATGGTCATTGAACAGGTTGGCCTTTTTTTTCATTTCAAAAGTAGAAACAGGATGCAGGTATATCATTATCCTCCTCGCGGTCATTTCAACAACTGTATAAAGCAGACATTATACATATATTAGGCCTATTAATATTACTTTCAAATTAAGTTTTTAGTTTCTTGTTCTTGACCGGTCAGTAGCTCATATTATTTTCATCATTAACCCTTGAAGTGAGTTAAGCTTGAAATATTTTTAACGTTTTCCTTTTTTTTTTTTTTTTTTTTTAATTGTTTCTTTTTAAATATAAAAACATTAAAAAACATATTGAGATTATTATCCAAATTCTTATTGCTTAATCATGTTTATGTGCATACTGAGTAAGTTTTTTTTAAACGTAAAAAGATCCATGAATCAGTACCTCCATGATGAAATGTAGCTCTCAAAGATTCAACCCAGCCTGTATAGCATCCAAACCCCCCCACCCTGTCCGCGACCTAACTCAAGGGACCCAAGAACAAGTACAATCGAAAATTGTACGGCAGGTAGGACCGAAAGAATAAGAACAGAATGAACCCGTGGGGACTTCTCCTGCCTAAAAGCGACGGAAGAAAAAACTATCCAGAAGCCTAGCACCACCACGAGCACACAAAAAACACTGGTGACTCACTGCGATACCAGGCGGAACTTCAAGAAAAGCCGCCTGGACCCTCTCGGCGTAGTACTCACCCACGAAACAATAAAGGGGGGCAACACATCTCTCCTCCCCGAGTACCTTAAAACGGATCGTCCCGCGCCCCCAGAACAACTACGCAAGTCTCAAACCATGTCGACTCCGATCTCACCCGCACCTCTCAAGCCCCCCCTCCGATTTTTCTTGGAGCGCCAACGAAACCGCACCAAGGGCGCTGGGTTTTTTTTTTTTTTTTTTTTTGTCTGGGTTGTAAATTTGATAGTTTGTATTTTATTTATGGGAGGGGAGACTTTGAGAAAACAAGTTACAAGTTTGCTTCATTAACAAAATATTTTCGTGGACAATGATTTGTTTCTAATTTAAAAAAAACAGCAGAACGACAAAATGTAGTTTTTTTTAAAAAAAGTAAAATTTGGCAATTTTAATTAAAGAAAAATTTTTTAGGTTTTTTCTTTTTTTAAATTAAAAAATTACCCTTCAAAATGTACCAACTTTAAATACAATTAAATTATTGTGATCAATAAAAAATTTGGACCCCCAGAATTTGCCATTGGACCCTCAAAATTTGCATCCAGGTCCATTTCAGAACCCTTAGTGCTAACCGACCTCATGACTTAAAATGGTCAGAATTTAATATTGATGGTCTATCCACATATGTCCGATCGATTTTATGCACTCATACGATACAATGGCCCTTGGGTAGGGTCCCACATGTGGATGACCTCATGTGACTTAAAATGGTTCCAGAATTATAACATTGCTTGGTTGTTGTATCCACATATGTTGATCGATTTCTATGACCCTTAGATAGAATAACCTTGGGGTAGTGTCCCACATGTTGGTGGACCTCAGTGGTGACCTTTTTGACCTCAGGTGACCTTAAATTGGTCAAATTATAAAATTATTGGTGTTACTCCACAATGTCGATTGATTTCTATGCACTTATTAGACAGAAGCACCGATTGGTAATGTCCAACATGTTGGTGACCTAATGTCCTTAAAATGGTCAGAATTATAACATGCTTGGTGTATCCACATCTGCGATAAATTTTCATGACACTTACTTTACATGGACCTTGGGTAGTGTCCCACATGTGATGAACCTCAGGTGACCTTCATATGGTCAGAATTATAAAAATTGCTTTGTGTATCAACACATATGTTGATCGATTTCATGACACTGTAGATAGAAGGACCATTGGGGTAGTGTCCCACAGGTTGGTGACCTATGTGACCCTTATAAAATGGTCAGACTTATAACACATTGCTTGGGTATCCACATATGTCGATCAATTTTTCATGACCACTTAGTACATTGGCCCTTGGGTAATTGTCCCACATGTTGGTGACCTTTGTGACTCCAATATTTTTGCAACTAAAAAATTTACAAATTATAAAATTTTGCTTGTGTGATGCACATATGTCAAGTAGATTTCCATGCACTTTAGAGAGAATGACCCATGGGGGTGAGTCCCACATTTGGTGACCTCATGTGACCTTAAAATGGTAAGAAATTTAAAAATTGCTTTGGTGTATCACATATGCGATCGATTTATGACCACTTAGATAGAACATGATCTTGGGTTAATTGTCCCACTGTTGGTGACCTCATGTTGACCTTAAAATGGTCAGAATTATAACTTGCTTGGTGTATCCAAAATATGTCGATCATTTTCATGACACTTGATACAATTCCCCTTCCTTGGGTATTGTTCCAACATTTGCTGACCTCATTGACCTTTGTGACCTCATGTGACCTAAATTGGTCAGAAATTTTATAAAAATTGCTTGGTGTATCCACCATGTCAATAGATTTCCAATTCCCCCATGACACTTTAGAATGACCCAATGGGGGTGAGTCCCACATGTTGGTGAACTCATGTGACCTTAAAAATGGTTTAAGGAAATTGAAAATTGCTTGGTGTATCCACATATGTCGATCAATTTATATGGACACTTAGATAAAATGGCACCCTGGGTAGTGTCCCACATGTTAATGACCTCATATGACCATTGTAGAAATGGATCCAGAATTTTACAACATTGATTGGTTTATGCACATATTCGATCGATTTCCATGACAACTTAGATACTTGGCACTTGGGTATCTGAAATTCCAACTTCTTCAGAGGAAATGCATGTGAGATAGGCGTGTGAAGCAAAGTAGGAGCCGTGTGGATCCCTCGGGATATCATTCTTGTATTCTTGCTTTCAATTATTCTTACCCCTTACCATGATTCGTTACTGTCAAAGCCTGAAATTGGCACCTTTAGTGCCATATATGCCTACCCTTTGCACCTGCTTGTCTTTATGTGCCGTTGTGTTTTTCTTTGTAAATAATAGACTTTAAAAAGTAAAAACCCCGACTCATTGTGGTAGTCCTACACTAGAGTGCAGGAGCCCGTGGCTCGACGCAATCTGCTGATAATGACCGTAATGACCCTTCGTACCAAAAGCGCGGACAATATGGCCGCGAGGAGAGCGAAAACATTAGATGGAACCCCGTCGTTTAATACAGTTTTGCGTACAATCATGTATCACAAATGTATATCCAATGGGATAGAACCAGCATACGATGGGGAACCATTGACATTAACCACCATGGCGGCCATATTTGTCTGCGTTTTTGGCAAAGCTTGGTGGTAACGATCATGCGGTCAGTGGTGCCGGTTGGGTGGAGCCCACGGGGAGGAAGACCCAATACTAATCAAATCTGTATCCATAGTGTGTATGTGTGGGTGTTGTGTCTTAGGTGTGTAGTTGTCAGGAATTGTTGTATAGGCGGTGTGTGTTTGTGTGTTTCATGCATGCGTAAAAATAGTGCGGTGGTTGTAGCATGATGCATGCCTTCCACAAGCAAAAGGCAAGAGATACTTGCTATAGTGGGAAGATTTTGGTTGAAGGTGACCTGACACGTGGGTCACCTATGCATACAAAATGGCAAACTACAGGGTGATGTAAACAAAAGTAACTTTGACACCCAGTTTGTGTCGCATTTTGGATTTTTAAGATACTCTAACATATGTGGTATATCTGATAAACTATGTTCATTGGCGTTAATTGCTGACAAAGATAATTCGTATTCAATTCGGTTAGGTATAGACCGACTACAGTCGTTTGAATTGCATCAAGTAGTCTGTTTTGCGCTGTCCAACTGATTCACATATAAATGAACAGCGTTCGCGGCTAATTAGTGTACAGAAGCAAATGGGCTATGTTATTGACTGCAGAAATAAAATGTGACGATATTGTAAACCCACAAATTCAGTCACAATGATAATCATGGCCCTCTAAATGTTTTCTACGTTTTTTCCCTCATCACCCATAAACATAATTGGATAACATAAATAACTTGTACATGTATCAGTTTCGGAGGAGTGAATGAATCAGCCATATGAAGGAACAGATAGCGACACACAACCTTTTTGAGGTTTAAAGTATTGTCTATATTTGTAGACCAAAATCCCACATCTTGAAAAAAGTGTTAAAAAAACTGACCATTATCACTATCTTTTACACCCTTAAGGTACCATTATTTGATATTAAACATAGACATACCCTTGTCATCACTGGGGAGTCATTTGCTTAGTTGGGCCACCGTGCTTTCAAAGGGAATCCATGGATGAAGTTAAGAGCGGACTACTTGATTAAAAAAGAATGTAGCTCGGCCTAATCTTAGCCAGATTGGAATTATCTTTGGCAGAAAATAAAGATAATGAAAAACTCGGTCTTTCCAATGACACCACATATCTTAGATGTTATTTAAAATTCAAAAAGGGCGGGACCAATCAGGGTCACGTTTTTTTTGACTCACCCTGTATATGAGTACAAGGGTACATTACAAGAACAAAATCACATACTACCTCCCCTCAAGCTCCAACCACACTTTTCTTATGAAGCTGTTTGTTGTTTGTAGCACCATTGGTTCTTGTTTCTGCATAATTCGTTTACATAGACAAAGGAGAGATGCGTGATGAACGCCAAAAAATCCCCTGAAGGATGCAGACATGTATCAAAAACTTCTTATGAATACATCAACATATCAGTAAGGATGAGTAATCCAATGACTAGAATGTTGTGGAACTCAAAAATTTTTTTAGCTTAAAAGGTTCTCTTAAGAATTGTACTTGGATGTTGAAAAACCATTCTCTAAGAATTGTAATGGGGATGTTAAAAACATTCTACAAGATATGTACTGGGATAATACTGTGGTTTAAGGAGGGGAGGAGGAAACAGGTTTTTATTATAAAAAATTGGAGTAAGTAGTCTGTTAATGGCATTGTTTTACTCATAAAAAACAAAATTCACTGATATTTTTGGAGAAGGTGCGTAAACAAATAAGTACATTATGAAACATATTTTTATATTGTCCAACGACTTACCTAAAAAAAACTTGGGGGTTTTAATCATGTATCACAAATCATAGTCCATCTGGGATAGAACCACCATACGACGGGGAACCATTGTCATTAACCACCATGGGCGTTCCATATTTGTCTGCGTTTTTGGCAAGCTTGTACGATCAGGCGGTCAGTGGTGCCGGTGGGGTGAGCCCACCGGGGCAGGAGACCCATATAATCAAAATCTGTATCCATCCATGTGTGTATGTTGTGTTGTTGTGTCTGTAGTGGTTATGTATGTAAGAATGTGTGTATTGTGTGTGTGTGTGTGTGTTCATGCATCGTACATAATGTGCAGTAGTATGTAATGCATGATGCATGCATCTCCACAGCAAAGGCAGCTGATCTTGCTATATGTTGGGAATGAATTTTGGTGATGTCACCTATATGCATACCAAATGGCAAAACTCAGGTTGAGTAAAAAAAAAACTTGACCCAGTTTGGGTCCGCCTGTGTGATTTTTAAGATCATCTAACATATTGTATCAGCTGAAAACATTATTTCATTGTCGTTAATTTGCTGCAAAGATAATTTCGTATCATTTAGTTTATAGACCGGAGCTCAGCAGTTTGTTTGAATCAAGTAGTCTGTTTTGCGCTGTCCACTGATTCATCCCATTATAAATGAAACACGTTCAGCGAGGCTCATTATTTCCAGAATCAATCGTGCTATTTATTTACTGCGAATAAATGTGGACGCTATTGTAACACCCACAAATTCAGTCACAACCTATCATAGATTCCCCTTAAAGTTTCTACATCCTCATCACCCATAAACATAATTTGAAACATAATTAACTTTATACATTTATCAGTTTTTTTTCTTGAGAGTTTGAATGAATCATACTACATGAAGGAACAGATTTCTACAACAACCTTTTGAGGTTAAGTATTGTCTATATTGTAGACCAAATATCCCACATCTTGAAAAAAGTTTTAAAAAAACTGACCATTATCACTAATCTTTTAACAACCCTTGATACCACTTATTTGATATAACATAGACATACCCTTGTCATCACTTTGGGGAGTCATTTGCTTAGATGGGCACCGTGCTTCAAATTGAATCCATAGGATGATGTTAAGAAGCGGACTACTTTGATTCAAACGACTGAGCCGGCCTATACTTAGCAGATTGGAATTATCTTTCTCGCAATCAAATTAAGTAATGAATAGGCCTTTCCCCTGACCCACATATCTTATTTTATTAAAAATTCAAAATGGCTGACACAATCAGGGTCAATTTTTTTTGCTCAACCCGGATTTGAATACACGTGTACATTAACAAACACAAATATCAACTACTACCAACCCCCAACTCAGCTCCAACACACTTTGCTTATGAACGCTGTAGCACCATTGGTGCTCTTGTTTTCTGACATATTCGTTTACATAGACAAAGTAGGAGCTGAGTGATAACGCCAAAAATCCCATGAGAGATGCAGACCTCGTATCAAAAACTTCTTATGAATCATCAACATATTACAAGAAAAAAAAAGAAGTATGAGTAATCCAATGGACCTCAAGAAATGTTGTGGAACTCAAATGTTTTAGCTTAAATTTCTCTAAGATGTACTTGGATGGGTACACAACATTTCTCTAAGAATTGTACTTGATGTAAAACATTTCTCTAAGAATTGTATGGGATTTTAAAACATTTTCTAAGATATGTACTGGGATGGATTTAATCCTGTGGTTAAGGAGGAAACACTTTTTATTATTAAAAATTGTAGTAGTCTGTAAATTGACATCTTTGTTTTACATAAAAACAAAATTCAATGATATTTTTGGAGAAGGTGGTAAAACAAATAAGTACAGTATGAAACATATTTTTATATGTCCACCGACTTACCTAAAAAACTTGGGAGGATTTTTATATATTTGAAAACAGTTGGCCCTAGTGTAGTATTTGTTCAAACTAGGTTGCAAATTCGGGATGCTCTGTAGTAAGAAATTGTAAAGGTGTTAATTCTGTCTGTAAACAGACAGAAATTACACCACAATAAGGCCTATGAGCCCTAAAGCCATCAGAAATTTTAGACAAATTGGGTTTCTGAAAGGGACAAAAAAATACTTATTATACATCCTCAGTACACTATCCTCTACACAAAAATGCTTGATAGCATTTCTGGAATGGTAGCTGTGACCAGGTAGGGGAAATCAAGGGATTACACAGGGGTCAAAAAACGATCCGGTCATGTTGAAAAGTATGCCACATCATTTTTCCAACCATAAGATTCCAAATAGGTAGTAGTTGGTACTATCTACAACACAAGTTTGGAGTTAAGGTAAAAACAGCAAAAACAGGTCAAAAGGTTAAATTTCGTTGTGCAGGGGCAAGTTTTAACGGTGCCTCCAATTGGTTAAAAAGTGTGCAAATGATTGATGGAGCTCATAGGATAAAATAAGGAATATTTTTGTGTGTTTTAAATGCTTAGTTACCACTAGGGGAGGACAACAAGGTCAAGCCCCATTGAATACAATGGACGTAGACCTTTGGTTGCCCCCCTATTAGTTAGTAACTAAGCATTTTAGACAGTCAAACTATTCCTTATTTTAATCCTATTAGCTCCAACCAATAATATGCATCACATTTTATCAAAATCAGAGAAACTGAAATTTGATCCATGTGCAACTGAAAAGGCCCTTTTATTGATTTTTGCTGTTTTGAAGCCTTATAACTCCAAAACTATCAGGCTGTAGTTAGTTACAAACTATACCTTTATGATCCTATGATCAGACAAAATAAGTGTGGATACTTTTAAAACATTGAAGCAATTTAAATTTTTTCCACCGTGTAAACCTCAGTTA
>JAMKCH010032313.1:0-105330 GCA_023653785.1 Ophioderma brevispina | reverse complement strand
GTCCCTGAAACCCCATTAAAAGGGTAAGGAAGCACAGATTTAATGCCACCTTTGCTCTGACTTCTGGCCATTAAATGGAAAACTAGACAGAAACAATGCATGCATTCCGGAAGATAAATGATACTGATGAAGAATGACACATGATTATAATTGATTAACAGGTGCTCCAAAATATGCCACTGCATGAATCTTCTCTTCCTTAGCCAGTAGTTTTTCATATGACTCCAGCCAAAAAAACAAAAACAATTTGTGTGTTTATATTATAATTAATTCAAATTAAACCAGGTATAAACATGGGCAGAATGTTTATGAAAGGTTTGTTGTTATAAAAACATTTCATGCAAAAAAATGTTAAATTATTAGTTTTATTAAAATGTTTTAAAGAGCCATCTAGTGGCGGAACCCGCGGGGGGGGGGGGGGGGGGCGCAAAGACCCCCCAAACCAGACTCTTGCCCCCCCCCTTCAGCCCCCCCAAATGAACTGACGTTTTGTACAGTGTTCTAGGAGAAGGACACACCCAAATTTGCCCCCTCAAAAAAAAACCCTTGGCACCCTTCAGCCCCCCCATTGGCAAAGGTCTTGTTACGCCGCTGAGAGCCATGGTCCGATCGCTAATGGCCTCGTCCCCAGGGACCCACAGATTTTACCAGAAGTGGTCAAAAATTTGGATCAGATGAAAGATACTATTTTCTCATTTAACCTGGAAATGTTAGGGCTAAAGAATGTTTGGTTTGGATGTTTTGAGCGGAAAATATGCCAATATTAATTTTACAAATGTACTCTATGGAGAATTACCTCAGAGGGTTGAAATATTGGCATGAAACTTTACATGTAGAGATTTGAGGTAAAGGCCATTCAATCAATGAAAAATTTATAGACTTAAATTGGGGTCAACCCCCTTTAAGGACACTTTATTGAATGTTCCAATAAAACATGTTTTCAAAACCTTAACTGAGAACACAACTTTCCACACTTTTATAACATTTTAAAACTATTAAATTAAATACATCGCAGTCCCATGGAGCACGAGTGTCATCTGCCATCCGGTTGTGAATTGGTGCCAGGTCCACATGAGGTCACCAACATGCACCCCACACCCGTTCCCCTCCTTCCCCAAGTGTCATCTTCATTAGCCCGTTCGGAACTCCTACGGGCATGCAATTAAGTAAAGGTCAACATTTTGACACAGGGACACCCACACAAGATATACACACACAAAGGGGGACATACGACCAGAGTAAATCCCTATGTGCCTTCACAACAGGCAAAATGTGTCACTCTCCTATTTGATAAAGAAGGGTTATCTCTCACACGGCAAGGACGAAGGGAAAAAAAAAAGCAATAAATTGGAGGCCAGCAAGATAGGGGTAGCGGCCTTTCTCGCGTGTCATTGCAAATTTTAAGTCAAATAGGCATCGGCCTAAAACTTGTTGCAAATTATCAAAAAGATGGCAGCGGGAAGGAAAAACCATTTAAAGATTACCACAGCAAATTATTAAAGCATCAATTTAAGAGATTATCTCACCAATTTGATTATAAGAATTCATTTGATAGATGAGCGGAAAGCCAATATCTCTACATGATGGACAGAAAGTTAACACATCAATAGTTATTTAGCAATTTTATTATAAGCATTAATACGCATTCAGTAAACACCAGGTAATTTTACTAGATGAGCAGAAAGTCAACATTAAATATTTGATCGCACTGTGAAATCACATGATGAGCGGAAAGATAACACATCAATAGTCAAATAACCCCCCAATTATTAATTTGCACATTGTACTTATATCTTATAATCTCTTCACATTATGAGCAGGCAAACATTTATACCATGCCAGAACAGCCATGGTATTATCATAACCAAATCAATCTTTAATATTTAGAGCAATATGGCATATAGCAATAGCCACTAAATCCCCACCCGAAAATGGAAGTGAATGGCATAAGACATTTATATTTAAAGGTAAAATCTGGTATGAACAAACATTTGATGATCGATTGATTGATTGATGTGAAAATGTATTTTTCTGGGGCAAGATACCTAAAAAACAAAATGCTCGTCGAACCCAAGTGAAATCTGGAGAGCTGCCCAAGGGAACTAATACAAAAATAAAACTGCTGATAGGCCTGCATTTGTAAGGCATGACTTTGAGCAGTCACCTAATGAAGCAAATTGATTTTGACGATTTCTTGAAGGCGGCGTATCGTAATAATAATTGACAACCGCGCTTGAGCCTGTTTACGGGGGTTTAAGCGATCAATAAAAACTGGTAAATTGTTATAAAAAAATTATTAGAAATCACAAAAGAAAGGAGTTTAGACCCAAATGAAAAGCACTAAGTATATATATGGAGCATAAAGCATTTTAAAATTGTGGCTGACACCAAATTTTATGACAGTTTTAAAAGGCCATAAAGGGCTTAATAGGTAATATGAGGAAAACTAACCGGGCCACCAATAGAAAAAATCCTACGCCCGGCCAATGACGAGACAACTGCCCTATTTCCAGAATGGCGCGAATGAGTTTTAAATGGGGCTAAGGCAAGACATGAAACCCTGTGCCCGTGTGACTGGGGTCTCTGCCACCCAACTAGCCATTATGTTTACCATGAACAGTTAACTTTACTGCATAACATGTGGTAAAGGACTCTCACTCATGTGGGACACTCTGTTTCCTGCACCGGCTTCAGGGCAAAGAAGCAATAAATTAAGCAATACTCACCTCCTAGACTTGTAAAAAAAAAAATTACCCCGCAATGCGGATAAGAGAAAAGGAGTCAGCGGCGCCCGTTTGAATGACTTTAAATTTTGGAATTTTGAAAGTGCGAATACGCAATACCAGAACAGGAAACTGAGCAGACCGCTAGAAGAGATTCGACCAGAGCTATGGCTATAGACATATCTCCTCTCAATTCAAAACGCTCTAGACATCCATAACAAGCCCAAAGTTCAAACAAAAAACGACGACGTTAAGTAATGAGTTATAGGTGAAAGCGATAAGCTAATGGAGGATAAGGACCTGGGGTGAAGATACCTGAGAAAAAACATGGCCCGGCCGCAGCGCTTAAATGCGGTGGTTAACTAAAGGCACCTTCCAAATAAACTGTTAAAACAAAAAATAACCTGAGCAAAACTGATCCTCAAATAGACTTTCAAAATGAGGGGGCAAGGAACTTCGAAGACAAAGGTAAAAGAAGTAGAATTAAAAGAAAAGAAAATTGGCTTAACAGACATACATACCCAAATACGCAACCACACAAAAGTGAAACACCCAGTGACTAGTCGAGGCTAAACTATAAATTTTATGCAACGGCCTCTACTTGCATGAAGGAAACAACTTTAAAAATTAAAACATATCTACTGAAGATTCCAGAAAGACTGCACTAAGTGAGAGCATATAAACTAAACAAAATAGAACAATGAAAACTAACTCAGACTGAAATAACTGATGCCTAAACTTGAAAAGCAAATACGCTGAAACGCAATTTTTGATGATAAACAAACAAAAAGAGATTATTTAAATAAAAATTGACACCGAAATCACTAGATCGCCTACAAAGACAAAAACAAAAAAGACAGTGGTCGATTGCTATCACGATAATTTATCAAGATGGTCAAATGATGCTCTGACATTTAAATTTAACATATTCAACGCCTTAAAAACCTAACCCAATGCACTAAGGCACCACGGAAGCGAATAAAGTGGCTGGGTTTCATCATGACACAAAGCTAAAATAAAACCACCTTTGCAACCGCCAATTCTAACGAACATAGACTAATGGGTTTAATTTTTAAACAGAACCAAGCGTGGATTAACGTAGCAACAAGAGACTTTTTCCTGACAATTTTTTTTAACCAATAACCCGGCCTATCAAATGTTGAACAAACCCTATTATATGACCAAAAGGGGGGAATGGAAATTTAGCTTAGTATAACAAACGAAAAAACCAAAACAAAAATAACTTGTCGACACCGGTTAAAGACACTAGGAAAACTTGGCCAAAAATTATCAAAATACAACATTTACTTTAAAAAGACGCAACCTAAAGGACAAGGCACGCGGAGACCACACGCACCTAAAGGCCTACTATCGAAAACGAAAAATTAGACAATCAACAGGGTTCATCTGCAAGGCGAAACCCAAGAAGTATCAAAGTGTCTTTAAGCTCAAAGAAATACATACTGGAACACCACACACCAACATACACGAGCGCGTGCCAACATAAATCCTTGAGTTCTTATAGAACCCAAGGAAAAAAATGAGCAATAAAAAATCACAAACGTTTAAACACGAGGCTATAGGCTAATTGCAGTTTACAAAACAAATTCAGATAATCAGGAGCGTTTGACATGAAATCGGTGGTATCAGTTACTATAGACTGAATAGAATATTGTGGGACTGAACGAACACCAGCGCGTGTAGCCATGTTTTTGGGGGATTCCTTGCCGGGGAAAACAAACACAACATTCAAGCGATGAGTAATTTGTCAAGTATGAGTGACAATCTCCAGGTCCCCTGAAGCGCAAAATGAGGTGTGGTTATTGCGCGTCCAACTAAAAGTAATCCTGCTGTAGTAACATAACACAAGTGAAAGTCAACAAGCATTTTAATTACATTTCAAGGGCCATTAAAGCACGAAACCATACAAGCATCGCAACCGCAGCTTAACGAGGATTGAGGTAAAAAAAGAGGTGGAAATGGCATGTGTGAGTGACCCCCGACTCAATGAGCTGACTGATGCAATGAATGAGTTGTCAAAATGATTGAAGAAGTTGATGACCCCGATTACATGGAAGTATTTTTTTTTAAAGAGTATTTATAGCTTTGCAATTAAAGGTTTGCTACACTTGAAACAGAGAAGAGAGACATGAGAAGAGATTACAGATGAAGAAAGAAGAATAATATATAACGTTTGGCGAAAAGAAAAAATCGAACTTTTCCCTATACATATGTTTGAAATTCTATAGATTGAAAACCCCAAAATTTGTTAAGTGGGCAACACCATTTAGATAAGAAGCGTTACCTGGTGAAAATACATGTCCATATCAAGGTTGTTGTGGAGCAGGTATGCCAACAGCCCAGTTGTAAAAACGACTACTTCCAAACATTCACTCAGCAGTATCCGGCATTGTAGATCCTGGAATATTAATGAAAGCAAAACTTGCATCTCGCAAAAATCCAAGGAAGTATACCGGTTTCAATCTGACCGAACAGAATTGCCGACGGTTTAGGAAATAGGCATGGATGAGCACCGGCATGGTAGTAAGTCTGTCAACCGATTAAACACGCTACTTCTTATAGCTTCCCTCAAACGGTAATCCAGCTTCATAGAGATCCTGGGATTACTAAATGATAGCACCGCTTGAATCTTGCAGACAAAATCCAAGAAAGTTTACCGGTTTTGATTTCTGCATTCGAGAGTGGAAATAGGATGGATGGACCCGGAAACACTATAGTTCTACCGCTACGGAGGAATAACACAAGGGAGGTGTAATGAAACCTGCGTCAAACATGTTGCGACTTAGGCTCAGCACCCAATGTTTCTGACATCTGTAAGCAAACTGGGATCAACACATCAAAACACTTATTGAATTCCGCGCTACCTTAATTCAATGCGTTATTCGAAGCGAGTTACCAAATGCGCAAGAAAACTAAAATACGCTGGACTATATCAAGATTGAAGAGATACTGACTGATTACTTCCTTATTATACAGTATAGACTTCATTTAAAGAGTATCTGCCTTAGAAATCCATGTGATGAGCACAATGTCCAGACGAAGTAAAGTAAAAAGTAAAGAGAGACGCAGGTAAAGAAACGTCCATATGAGATATAATTCTTCTTTAATAAATCGAGTATGACTTGGCTGATCTTGTACTGAATTCCGAATCCTACCGATCCACATAGAAAGTTCACCGTAACTAGATTTCATGTGTTCTTTGAAGAGCGGAATAAAACCTAACATGCATGAACGGTTTTGAGGAAAAGCCAAGTTGTTAAGATCTGGCGCGAACGGGCATAAACAAAAAAAAGCCAAACAAAGCACAACGTCACACCTAGACGCCGGATGATTGCTTAACACGAGCAACGAGCAAAATGGCAACACGGTGTCGAGATAGTGGATTAGCATAACCGCAGGCTTGCACCTAAATCGATATATAAACACCAGTTACACACCATATTCTAGTTGTTTTTATGTCTTTAGTTTTTCCTTCAATCCAATACGCGATTGTTAAAAATACTTTTTTTAATATTAAAATATATGAAAAAGTAAATCACTAGGTAAAGCCTCCAATCAAGTACCATGTTTATTGGCTTGTCTATAAATTCAAGGCCTTCCCTTCTTTTCATATATGTAATAAAATTTGATTTTTATCTTATAAAAAGAGCAGAGGGGGAAAGTCTAGCACAGATTTAATGTCATATCGCGGCTCAGCCATTACATGTAAACTTAGAAGCTTCCAGGTTTTACAATACATGCTCTGGACATAATTTATTTTATGAAGAATGACCATGAAGAAAAAAACAGGGTGCAGCAGTACCTACTGATTTTACAAAAAGATGAATATATTTTCTTTAGTTTTACTGGGCTGTGATCATCAGGGAGCTCTATGTGACCTCGAGAAACTAAATAGCTAGGCAACATAGAGAAAATATTTTGCGAAGGTTCTGATCTTAATAACAAAATATTTGTAATAAATAAACTTTATAAACAAATGTCTAAAAATTGCCTTACAAAATTGGCTAGTTATTTTTTGCAATCCAATCGGTAATCGATTAAAGATGTAATATTTAATTAAGTACATGGTGTTACTTAAACTTGATTGTGGCCATTAAATTAAAAGTCTTTCATCTTCTTCTTAGGTAATCAAATTGATTGCTAAATCTTATTACAGAGACATGGAAGACATTTCAAGAAAGCCAACGCGTCGTCAATTTTTTTTTAGAACCCAGGTTTTTGCACTTTGGAATGCTTACATGTGTATTAGATCACACCTTATGTGAATAAGCCGAAATGCCCATTTTATGTATAAGATGATGATTAGAAAGAAAAAGATGGTCCCTATAAGGAGATTAGGATGCAGGCAATTCAAAAACAAGGTTTGCGTTTTCTTTTGTACTTGTTTGTCAAAAAAAAACCTTCGAAACATTCTTGGTAGGTGGTCTACATATGATCCAGTGCAATTGACGGAGAAGTGGTATCCTCCAAAAAATCTCTCCTGCCCACTTTAGAGGGCATGGATTAAAGGTTTAAAAGCACAAATATAAATGGCACACAGTACAGACAAATTAATGGCCTTTTCTAGGTTTACATGAAAGATGTAAACCTAGATGACTCCTGGAAACAGCAATCTGAAATACCACCATTTCCCCCGAGCACTATTATATTTTATAGGAATGAACATTAAGAATAACACGAGTGATCCGTTAATAACTGTATAGGAAACATATATCTCTCCCTTGATAGTCAAATAGTTAGTATGTTTCAAAATGACCTGTGTATTTCAGGTTTTGTAGTAAGTAAAATCATTTTTGAATTAAATCACATCAGTGGCTATCTTGTAGACAGCAAAAAGAACCTTTTGGTAAAATGTTCCATGGGCAAATTACGCATTATACCCTTTGCCACCATCATGTGTTCTATTCTATTAAGCAGAATAAGCACATGATACAGAGTAGATCAAAGGGTCAAAATGTAAATATGCCGTTTCCATAAAAAAATCATTACATTAAATCTAATCAGTGTTTATCTTTTAGACAGCAAACATATTCACGAAAGAGGCCTTTGGTAAAATTTCCATTGTAAAATTTTTGCATTGGCATTAATTACATTTATACTCTTTGCTCTCACACTATATCATGTGTTTTATTTGGTAAGCCGAATAAAGGCACATGATCAGAATAGGTACAGGGTAAACTCTCGGTTCAGGCATTCCATGAAACATTAGATTCTCCAGTATCTAGTAATCTATTGTTACACTAAATCAACTCAGTGGATCTTCTGTAGAATACAAAGTATTCCAGTGAAAGACGAACTTTGGTAAAAATGTTTCATTGGCATACATTGACAGATTACCTTTGCAACCTCATGTGTGTTTTATCTGAAAATAGGATTAGGTAGTAAGCCATAAAGCATGACTTGATGCTACCAAGTTGTTGAATAAATCAATCAAAACTAATTCCATGAAAATGAAAGAACGCTTTTGGTAAATGTTCCAAGGCATAATTACATATACCCTTTGCACCCCACTCTATATGGCATATCACCACTATCATTCCATTTGTCTAGATGGAAGTCCCTATAAAAAGAGACAGTAAAGGATCATACAATGACAAAACTTGGCTCTTGATTTGGCAATTATAATGTAAACCTTATCAGAAACACATTTTAAAACTTTAATTATAGTTTAAAATGAAAAAAACTGTAAGACAGTAACAAGGTGGTCAACTACAATTATGGATGTGCACATTTCAAATGCCCCTCTTCTCTCTAGTCTTAATTACAGATGTCCTGAGGGATGCGCCCCTCAATTTTCTTACAAATAGTTTTAAAAATAATGACTATCAGAGAGGTATTTATCACAGATGTGAAATAGCTAAATAAGCTCAAATTTAGTCATATTTCATATTGAAAAATCACAACTTTCTAATTAACATCCTATATCCAGTATTACACATTATCTTATGGTACATTATTACACACGTAAAGGTTTGTGCCATCAAAAAATGGAAAAAGAGAAGAAAAAGAAGAAATAGGAAATAGATATGGATTTGCAATTCCACTTTGGTTCAACCCACACGGACTAAAAATAGTACACATGCTTTAGAATTTTCCATGGAGCGTATTCTGTGTAATCCTTTTTCATTTTCTGGTAGTAGAGTGGGCTACAAATTTGCGGCAAATGCAGTTTCTATTTTCTAATTACATTGGTTTTACTGATTTATGCTGAAAACATATGTCAAGAATAAAAGTTGAAGGTTTTAATCTCTTGAATACCATAGAGCTTTTTTAAACTCAAAGGTATTTGAAGAAATCCCTGTGTAGTTTTGTTCGTATCATGGGAAAAAAAAAAAAAAATGACAATGACTTTCCACTGCTGAAAAACAGGAATTTCGCGGTTCTCGGCTTTCGCGCTCGCTTATTCAAAGAAATAAGCTGTGGCCACTCCAGACCTTTGACATGGGCACGTGGGACCTTTTGATCTCATCAACATATGAGGGATCGCAGGTGCACTATGAAAAAAAGTTTGGTTCCCATTTGAACGTCAACTTTGCAATTGAGGTCAATTTAAAAAAAACACTTAACAATTTTGACACCAAACATCATACAAACACACACACACACAGTTACACACATACATACACACGCACAACGGATTGCTAAGTGGTCCTGCCAGTATAGGCTGGCGGCCCACAAAAATAGCTTTCAATGATAATGGTATCGCAGTTCAATTCATAGTAGAGTGTAACAGTTCAAACTAGTCATAGAGTTATTATAATTCTTATATAGATTTATCATTTAAAGTAACTTTCATCCTAAATGTAGAACCTTGGAAATATGGCTTAAGGTGACATTTCTCGTGATTTCAGAAACCTTCTGTTTTATTCACAGATTCACTAGATATCCTGAGCGAGGAAAGCTTATTCGCAAAATTTGAGCTGGTCCCGATCTTGCGGTTTTGTGTGTTATGAGCAATTGCTCGCTTTCCACGGTATGGCACTTGTCTGTAATTTCCGTCCGTGTACGGACAGAAAATACCAAAATTGCGAATTTCTAACAGATGCGACCCGAATTTGCACGTAAGAGTGGGTACACGTGGATTACTAAGCTTAACCGTGCAGCATGATATAAAAATCGCAACATTTTTAGGTAAGTTGTGGGGCGAGGCTGTGGAAACAAAATGCCCCTTTAAATTAAATAATTTGAAAACAAGAATAACACTTACCACATCCCAGTGAGAAAAATATCGAAACCCATTGGTGTGCCCGAATGTAGCTAAACATGTATGTGTTAACTTCTAAATAGCCTCAATATACAGGGCAGGAACACTGAAAATGTTGTAAATTCCCCCAAAGCTGTTTAAGAACATATTTTCATGCCGATTCTGAAATACTTAATTTTGAAATATTTTAAAAAGTAAAAAAAAAGGATTATCTCTAAAGTAACTACAGCTTTGCTGGGCTCAAGGGTTAACGATTTAAAAATGCACAGGTTCATTTTTCAACAAACTCTAAAAATTTTGTGCATTGCTTCTCAAATGTGGACTATAAGACTAGAGAACAAAAAACATTTTAACACACAAACTGCTGTAATCAGAGTGACAGAAGTTCAGATGATGCCAAAGATCCCATGATTTGACCTTTATTGTAAATTGTAAATACTATGGTTCACTAAATGTGTTAAAAATTCATGTTGCATGAAAGCATGACTAATTTATCATTGATTCTATAACAACAAAGGTGACGAATCGGTCAAATAGGGGTGCATATAAAAGGGATCAACTCGTGTTTGTTTAATGATATTATCTGGTGCTTTAAACATGGCTAACTAGGGTTTCTGAATTAAAAATCACTTTGCCTTAGCTGTGTCAAACGAACCCACTCTTTGAAACAACGTTAAACTGGTATTTGGTGACAGGCTGTCTTAATAAAAATGGGGGTAATTTTTTTAATTTTTTTAATTTTTTTATTTTTTTTCAAGGGGGGGGGGATAGGGTGTTGTTTTATTTTGCTTTTAAGACACAACATCAGTGATTTATCGAAAGAGTAAAAATATTGAAATTGCAGGAATAGCTTCAAAGTGAAGGATAAGACCTTAGAATTTCTCATAAGTTAACTTTTTCAACTGAAGAATTGACGAAAGGAAGAAAACGTCAGGGTTCAAACAATACGAATCTCCATTTAATTTAGTGTTTGTAGTATAAGTGTGCGACACTAATGACTAAAAACATCCGATGTTGCTCATTAGGGTGCTTCTGGTCCTCTATTTATAAGGTATGGGTATGTTAGGATACCTTACTTGTTACAGACATGCAAAATCTATTTTTTTTATTCTGATTTAGCAATCCCTGATGGACCTTTAACTGTGTTTTTTAAAGTGAACCAACTTTCTTTGACAGCTGTATTTAACTGTGTTTGGGTGACATGCTTGTCTTTAACTGAAATGAAGCGCAACACTATATGTTATGATTATTCCACAATATGTTAATTAGGGTGATGTGCTGTGTCTAAGACTAGGGGGCATGGGGGTTGGAGAGGGTACATGGCCTTTCTTTTTTTGCTTTAACTGTGTTAAAAATGAACCACTTTATTGAACAACTGTATAAACTGTGTTTGAGACGATTGCTTTGTCTGTAACAGAATATGAAGTGCAAAAACTCTATTGCTTTATCCAAATATGTTAATTAGGATGACCAGCTGTCTCTAACAATCTAAGGGGTATGGCGATTGGGAAGCGGTAAGGTAGACTTTTGACCCCGGGGGGGCCACGTGTATTCAAGGTGGATATGATGCGTGAACAAGGACTTCCAAATTGCACCCTAAACACGTTTTTTCACAGACTAAAAAACAAAGCTAAAAACATACCCAAAAAACTATTTTATCTGTTTATGATACACTCAACAAGTACGCACAAAGTACGAGTGCATTGACTCGTTAAATATACCTTTAAATTATCTTGCTTGCTTTTACTTCCCAAGTTTCGATTACAATATTTTGGGCTGATTTTTGATCCCTAATTAAAATGGAGATAACATGACAATCAGGGTAGTAAAACAAAATACCCTTTTTTTCCTATTTTGGTTTTGACAACCTAAACGAGGTGTACGCGCGTACATCGCCCATTGGAAAAAAGACACCCTTTTACGCGTTTCTTGTTCACGCATATATCCACCTTTGAATGACAAGTGGGCCCCACCCCCCCCCGGGTTTTGACCACCAATTTGAGGGATGGAGAGGGAACTTGTGGGCGCACTAACCAGGACAATTACATGCTCTGCAATGAAAAGTGTGCATGTAAGTAGAAACGTGGGAAATATGATCAGGGTAACATTTTTTTCCACAGACAGATACATACACACTACCAAAGCAATCTTTATGTGTTCCTCTGCAGATGACACAACAAACCACAAAGAAAAAAACAGTCATATTGTAGCATACGCATCTGATACTTGAACTGCACGATTTAAATTATGCATGGGCTCTTGAGTTAAACTCTAATTTTCTTCAAAATTTTCCAACAAAATGCTGCCTTTTCATTACCATTATGGATCCGCTTCACAAAATGCATTCAAATGAGTACAAACAAGCCTAGTCTTGAAACAATCATTTTTAGAATCTACCAGGGTCGAAAGGGTTAATACACTGAAAATAAGGCAAATAACACTTTCAACAACCAAATCGCCACCAACAAATCAAACCAGTTTAAGAGTTCCGAGCGGAGGAAAACATTCCCACACAAACACAGCCAACACTAATCAACCATAAGTGTAATCTTCAGGCTTAAACGTATATCTCCAGCAAAAATGATGGGATCGGTGTATACTCCTGGGAGGCCTATAACAATGTCACGTGCGCCAATCTCTGAGATTAGAAGGAGCCAGCAAGCTACAGGCTACGCCACGATTTCAATATGCAGCTAGGTAAAGAGTGTCTTATTTGCTTAACACAATTGAAGTTGTACCTACCTGTTAAAGGTATATAGCAGGCAGGACCAGGGGTCTATTCTTCCATATTCTGTTATAAGGTTGGGAATAATTTTTCCCCTTTGAGGAAGATCCGGGGGGGGGGGGTTCTCACTTTTGGGTTGGGTTAGGGATGTGCGGCCGGGTGTTGAACCACTAACCCCGAAAATATACAAAAATGACAGATTTTGCTACCAATCCTTATACTGCTTTCGGTGGAGGTTTTGGGATGAAGCCCCAGAAGCGGAAAACTGTTTTTGAGCATTCTGGCAGCACTATTTCACATCCTGGTTTGTATGCATCTTCATACCTGAGTGACCATTGGGAAAATACTTGCAACAGAAATGCAACCCTTTCATACACCACTTTGCAAGAAAAGAGACCGATCAATATGCAAAAATCGCTCTGAAAATGCTACCCTTCTCGGCCGCACAATCCCGTACCCCTTTTCCCACTAAGAACCCCACCCCCACCCCGAGAAGATGTGAAGGTGTTGTTGTAACTTGTATGTGAAATGCATGATAACATAATGATAAAATAAATCAAGCAAGGACCTGGGGAAGAATCTGGTAGGATGTGCCATCCAGATACTCCGCCATCCAGTACTGGTAGATGGATAGTGCGATGCAGCAATTACTTGGTGTTACTTGGTTGTAAGTGAATATATTTTGACATGCGCAACGAAGCGTTTATTACTGCGTCGTGCAGTCGCATGGACGCCAGGTGTATGTAGCAGTGTAAGGATCACCGCACAATGACATTGTTCCTTGGATTGAAAACATGTTTTTTTTTAAGGGGTGAAATTATTCAAATGATAAAAAAGAATGATATAAATTATGTCGATTTTAAAGCAAAATACACAATTCAAAATAAGAATGAGAATAAATTATGAGATGGTGTCATAATGGATGGGCTCCAATATTTTATAGTGGTGGATACAGGCGTGCGCCAGCATCGAACACTCCAAATATTGGATACTTATACCATCTAAGACGGCCAAAACAACAAAAAAAAACAACCTTCTAAATATTGTGGAAACTAAATATGGAAATTAGAAGGTTAGCTTGAAAATGCAGGTGTAACCTGTGATTGGGATCAAAAGGTCACATGGGGCATCTGAGGGCGTCATCCTGGCACATGCCCATACAAGCTGTCACTCTCAGAAGTTGGTTAAATTTTAATTCAACATGAACGGAAGTGAACAGCCCAAACGTTAGGTAACTTTACCCATTTGTTGAGAAATACAGCAGGAAATGGCATATTTTACCTAAGAGTGGACAAAAGTTACCAATAATATGCTTTTTAAAGAATTTACATGCCCAACATATGCGTAAAAATTGACCCCAAATTGAGCTGTTCACTTGTTAATACCATGTTTGTTAAAATTTTAACCACCATTTGAAATGTTGGCCCGGGCCTTCTAAGTATGATATACTTCAATCTGTGTCAAAAATTAGTTGGCCACACCTGTGATAAGTTTATTAATGCAATGGCCTAATGACACCATAGAGTCGCTGAAAAGTACAACTTGTAATGCAAAGTTTAAAAATTAACCCCTCCCCTTCCACACCAATCAATGTTGGGTGGTTCTTAAAAAGGCACATGAACAAAATGAATAAGATATCTAAAGTGTGCCAACAATTTTAACTGACAATTTGGTTGATAGATTAATTAAGAGACCAGTAAGTGCAGGATTAATTTTCACCACACGCCACAACACAAACACACGAAAAACACTCACACATGCAACGGCATGCACACATGCACATACCTGCAACACACACTACCAAAGTAATCCCTATGTGCAATTCCAGCAGATGACAAGATGGTGGGAGCCAATTTCTGTTGTTAGACTAAAATTTTCATATATGACTTAAAGTTGTAGGTACCATTATTATGGAAATTTTCAGCAAATAGGCCCCCATGCTTTATATTCATAGTTCATTTATTCCCTTTCAGTATAAAGGCTATGTCACGAGAACAAACTACGCACTACATTAATGTTTCCTGGCTCTCTACCCCGAGAAGCAAAGCATAGACATGAACGATAGGCGAAGTCTTTCAGGGCCTCCCAGCAGTGGAATAACAACACACTTTAATTTGCTCAGTGACATGACTAGAATTTCCACCTAGTTCTTTAACTACCAGAATGACAAACTTGCTTCAACTAAGGTTTACATTAACACTCAGGAAAAGATTGAATAAAAACCCACTTATTTAGCACTAATGAAACGTGACAAAACTCACAGACCTAAACATTAACTGGTTTAAAATCTATCCGGGGGTAAGAAACGTTGTTAGAGGGTTACACGACTATACTAGTCTAGGCCAGAATTTGTTCAGGAGTTATTACCGTGTGCTGAGAGTGGACTTAATTAAGTCAACACGGAAGTGAATGGCGATTGGCTTGTTTGAGTAGGTTGGCCTCCCATTGGTCAATCACGCCTGACGGCTACCCATAGTCTCCGCCCCTTTTATGCAGATATTGCAGCACGCGGCATGCGACCTCTGAACAATTCTGACAGCAACTGTAATCCACCTCCTCCTATATGTCTATGTAGTTAAATGCAGCTGATACAAAGGGAGGTTCCATAAAAATAATACATCTAACACACTTTTTCTGACACAACTTATGAATTTGTAAAACCCTTCACAGAATAAAGCAACAGGTTATCGTTATGGGTCCGAATTCATAAGTGTGTCAGAAAAGTGTGTCAGGATGGGTTAGGTTACGGAAACCTCCCCATTATATAATGCCATTTTCTCAACTTTGAACAGCTACTTAATGACAATTGTATTTTCTTTTGAAGTTCATCATCATATCACTTTATGCTAACACAAATACAAGGGGTGACCAGAAAACTTTTCCAAAATGGCCACTGCCAGATAGAGGGCATGTAGTATAGTGCCACTCATTAAGTTTCCTAGTAATGCCTAATGTCCGGCATAAAATTGTATCAAAAATGTACAAAGTTGTAACAGTGTTTTTCTTTGGCAATGGTCCAGGCTCCAAATACAACCTCAGATATTTATGATTAGCTACACATTCAGCCAAACACAAAACTTTTGGTCACATTTTTTTACTAACCAGTTCAATTTCAGAGCAAAGGCTGCTAGATGCACCTGTGCACTGGTGAACCCTAATTACTTTCGTAACCATCAAGTTTTTGAACCAACTTTCATTCAAACCAGCTACATAAGACAAGGGAGCCACATGAAGGACGACAAATACAGTGTAATACCAGAAATGCCTGAATCTATAGGTGATTTATGAGCTCTTGGCATATTACCATAGGGTCTATAATTACAGTGTTTTTGCTACAAAAAATGACAACCATGGTTCAATAAGACTTATGATCTGTGTTGGTTCCCTGAATACTACTTCATCATAATATATATACCCATATAGAGATTTCCTGTATCTGATTGGTTAAAAGTGGGGGCATGAATTCAACTAGCTTCAGAATGAACCAAAAATGGGAGAGCGGGCATATCATTCATGAACTATGCCCGGGAACTCTTCTCAGCTGAGGCCTGCCGTACGGAATTATCCATCCGTAGTATGAGTGTACCATATGAAGCTGGTGTAGAGATGAATATAAGCGACCGATTTGTTTACTCGTTTGTGGGGAGTCTGTGCTGTAGTGTAAAGTCTGATACAAAACCGGGGAGAAAGAGCAAGGGAATGGCTTGCAACGCAGCACCGTAGACCCTATTCAGCTTTTTGGGTTGTTGTTATGATCGTACTTGAAACATTCCCCTCGATGTTGTTTGACAGCGACCGTCATAGCGCTATCGGCGTCGCGCTTTGCCTTTGGAAATAAAAAATGGCTGCGCCCATGGCATCGGCAATCAGGTTTGAGGGTCGCTTGGCAAACGAATTTTTCTACAGTGATAGATCCAAAGTTTTCTGCATAAATCAAGTGCCCCCCCCCCCCCGGGTTTGCCCCCACTCATTGAGACTGAGAGGGTAACTGTGGGGCACTACCAAGGACCATTAATGCATGTGCCATGAAAAAATGTGGGCACATGTTACGTAGAACACAGTGGGCAATTATGATCAGGGTTAACATTTTACCACAGACCGTACATAACACTACCAAAAGCCATCTTATGGGTCCTCTTTGCAGATGACACACACAAACCACAAAGATACAAAACAGTCATATGTAGCATACGCATCTGATACTGCACAGATTTAACTTTTATGCATGGGCGTCTGAGTTTAAAACTCTAATTTTCTCACAATTTTCAAAATTCTGCATTTCATTACAAATATGGAATCCGCTCAAAAATGCATCAAATGAGTACAAACAAGCCTGTCTTAGACAATGATTTTTAGAATCTACCAGGGTCGAAGCGGTTAATACACGAAAAAAGAATAACACTTTTCAACAACCAAATCGCACCAACCAAAAGCAACCAGTTTAAAGCGTCCGAGAAAAAAAGTCCCACACACAACACAGCCAAAACTAATCAACCATAAGTGTAATTCTTCAGGCTTAACACACGTATAGCTGCCAGCAAAATGCTGGGAGCGGTGTATTTACTCCTGGGAGCATATAAAATGTCACGCAGCCTCGGTGAGATTAGAAGGAGCCGCAAGCTAAAGGCTACGCCGATTTCAATATGCAGCTAGGTAAAGAGTGTCTATTTGCTTAACACATTGCATGTTGTACCATACCGTTAAGGTATTAGAGCAGGCAGACAGGGGTCTATTCTTCCATATTCTGTTATAAGGTTGGGAATAATTTTGCCTTGAGGAAGATCCGGGGGGGGGGGGTTCTCACTTTGGTTTGGGTAGGAGTGCGGGGGGTTGACCACTACCCGAAAATGTTTACCAAAAAATGACAGATTTGCTACCCATTCCTATACCGCATGGTGAGGTTTGGGATGAAGCAACAGAAAGCTGATAAACTGTATTTTTGAGCCATTCTGGCAGCACATTTTCACACTCATGGTTGTTGCATTATTCAACCTGAGATGCCATTGGAAAATCACTTGGAAACAGAAAATGCAACCCTTCATACACCAATCTGCAAGAAAAAGAAGACCGATTCAATATGCAAAATCGCTGAAAAATGCAACCCTTCTCGGCCGCCCACCCCCGTACCCCCTTTCCCTAGACCCCACCCCCACCCCGAGGAAGATTTGCAGGATGTTGTTGTAAACATTGTATGTGAAAATGCATGATAAAAAAATTCAAAGCAAGAACCTGGGGAAGAAATCTTGGAAGGATGTGGCCATACAGTAATCCGCCCACCAGTATGGTAGATGGATCGTGGCGTTGCAGCAATAACTTGGGTACTTGTGTAAATGATATATGACATGCGCAACGACGCGTTTATACTTGAGTCGTGCAGGTAGATGGAGGTACGCAGGTGAATTTATGCAAGTGTAAGGATCACCGACACAAGACTTTGGTTCCTGGATTGCAACATTTGTTTTAAAGGGGTGAATTATTCAAATGAAAAAAAAGAATGATAAATTATGTAGATATAAGCAAAAATACACAATTCAAAATAAGAATGAGAATAAATGGTATGAGATGGTGTCATAATGGGAGGGCATCCAATTTGTAGCGGGTGGATCCGGCTGCGCCAGCATCGACCACTCAAAAATAGGATTATGATACCATCTTAGATGGCCAACAACAAACAAAAAAAAAACACCTCATCTAAATATTGGTGAAAATAAATATTGTGAAATTAGAAGGTTAGCTTGAAATGCAATGTGTTCCCATGTATTGGGATCAAAGGTCACAGGTCATCTGAGGTAGGTCATCCGGTGCACATCCCATACAAGTCTTCACTCTCAGAAAGGTTGTAAATTTTAATCACATGAACTGACAGTGAACCGCCCACCGTTAGGAAACCTTTGACCGTGTTGAGAAAAACGCAGATGAAATGGCATATTTTACCTAAGAGTGAGACCAAAATTTGCCCAAGAAATGCTTAAATAATGTACAGGCCCAACATATGGGTTAAAAAATTGACCCAAATGAGCGTTTTCACTTGTTAATAAATGTTTGTTAAAATTGTAACCAACCATTCTGAAAGTGTTGGCCCAGTGCCTTCACGTATGATATAACTTCAATCATGGTCAAAATTATTGGCACACCGGATAATTTTTTATTGCAATGGCTAATTACACCATAGAGATCACGCTGAAAAGTTACTTAACTTGCTAATGCAAAGTTTAAAATAACCCCTCCCTTCCACCAATCAAGTTGGGTGGTATTAAAAGCAAGGAACATAAATACTAAGATAATAAAGTGTGCCAACATTTTAACGACAATGTTGGTTGTAGATATTACGAGACCAGTAAGTGCATGATTAACATTTCACCACACGCACACACACACACACGGAAAACACTCACACATGCCACACGTGCATGCACACATGCACATACAGGAACCACAATCCAAAGTAATCCCATATGGGCTAATCTACAAGAAGATGATGCAAAAATGGTGGAGATCAATTTTCTGTTGTTAGACCTAAAATTTTCAGATATGATAAACGTGGTAAAGGTACCATGTATTGAAAGTTTTCAGCAAATATGGCCCCCATGCTTATATCCTAGTATTTATTCCTTTTCGTAAAGGCTATGTCGAGAACACCATAAGCAAGAACTAATGTTTCCTGGCTCTACCCCGAGAAAGCAAAAGGCATAGACATGAACGATAGGCAGAAGTCTTTCGCCTCCAGCAGGGAATAAAAACACACTTTAATTTTGCTCAGTGACATGACTAGAATTTCCACATAGTTCTTTACTAACAGAATGGACAACGTGATTCAAGCATTAAGGTTTTTACATAACACTCATTGAATATTGAGGAACACCCACTATTTAGCAATAATGAAAGATTGACAAAAACTCTACCGACCTAAAACATAACTGGTTTTAAATATATCCTGGGGTAAAAAAGTGGGTTAGAGGGTTCACACGACTATACTAGTCTCTGCCAGAAGGTTCAGAGTTATTACCGTGGCTGAGAGTGACTTAAGTTCAACACGGAGTGAATCAGCGACCCTAGACCGCCTGTTTGAGTAGGTTGGCCTCCCATTGGTCAACAGCATGAGGATACCCATAGTCTCGCCCATTTTATGAGGATATTGCAGCACGCGCATTGCCGACCTCTGAAACAATTTGACAGCAACTGTAAATCCACCTCCTCCTCTATGGCATATAGTAGTAAATTCAGCTATACAAGGGAGGTTCCCATAAACGATCCATCTAACACATTTTTTCTGAAACAATATGAAATTTGAAAACCCTTCACAGATAAAGCACAGGTCATTCCGTTATGGTTCCGAATTTCATAAGGGTGTCAGAAAAAGGTGTCAGATGGGTTAGGTTACGGAAACTCCCGTATACAATTGCCTGTGTCTCACCCACTTTGAAAAAGCTAGTTACATTACACCTTGTATTTTCTTGAGTTCATCATCCTATAACTTATGCTTACACAAATTACAAGGGTGACCAGAAACTTTTTCAAAATGGCCACTGCCAGATGGGGAGGGAGTATAGTGCACTCATAAGTTTCCTAGTAATGCCTAATAGTCCCTGCTAAAATTGTATCAAAATGTTACAAAAGTTGTAAACAGTGTTTTTCTTGGCACTGCCCAGTCTCCAAATTAACCTCAGCTATTTATGATTAGCTCACACATTCAGCCAAACACAAAAAGTTTGGTCACAGTTTTTATTACTCAACAGTTCAATTTCAGCAAAAAACAGGCGCTAGATGCATGTGATGTGAACCCTACATTACTTTCGTAACATCAATGTTTTTTTACACAAACTTTCATTCAAAACAGCTACATAAGACAAGGGAGCCACATTGAAGGACTACAAATTACAGTGTAATCCAAAATGCTGCAATTGTATAGGTGATTTAATGAGCTCTTGGCATATTACCATAGGGTCTATAATTACAGTTGTTTTTGCTACAAAAAGGACACCATGAGTCAATAAGACTTATTGATCTTGTTGGTTCCCTGATACTACTTCATAATAAATTATTATTAGACCTCATTTAGATTCCTGTCATTCGGAGTGGTAAAAGTGGAGGCATGAATTCAACTAGCATCAAGAATTGAAAAACAAAAAATGGGAGAGCGGGCATCTCGTTCATGAACTATGCCCGGACACCCTTCTTCAGCATAGAGGATGCAGTACGGACTATCCATCCGTATTATCAGTGTACATATTGAAGCTGTGTAAGAGATGAATATACTAGTAAGCAGACCGTATTTTGGTTACTCGTATGTGGGGAGTCTGTGCTGTGTGTTAAAGTATGATAAAACCCGGGGAGCAAGAGCAAGTTGGGGAGATGGCTGAATCACAGCATCAGTAGACCTATTCATGCTTTTGAGGGTGTTTATGAATGTAATTGAAACCTATCCCCTCTGATATTGTTTGACAGCGACCTGTCATAGCGCTATCGGCGTCGCGCTTGCCTTTTGGAATAAACTGGCTGCGCCAGGCATCGGCAATCAGGTTTGACGGGTCGCTGGCAAATGATTTTCTACCGTTGATAGGCACCTAGATCCAAAGATCTCTGCATAAATCAAGAGACACATTGTGTTATGGTGAGTGTAACAGAATCATAGTTGGAATTAAACATTTAGTCGTGATGTGTGTGTGTTTCATGTGTTAGGGAAAAGCTGACGCGGTGATTGTGTAAAAAGTGCTGAATTCGGGCTGAAAGGAACATTTACAATCTTTGCAAAAAATGGCAAGAAGTCGATACGGCGATCCGTTTTGGACTTCCAACATCACTGCCTCAACACAAGCAAGGTTGATTGCTAATTCATGACAAGTTTGGACCCAAGTACACAAAAAATTGTTAAAACATGATGCACGCCATGACAACATGGCCTACAGCGATGAGCTACACATGATCTAGGCCTGTGTTATGACAAAAATCTAATATATTTCGGTATATAAAACAAATATTGACTGCTTTTTATTCGGGCATGGTTGAAACTATCGGCCTCGGTGATCTCGAAGCCATACTATGCCCCTCGGCTTACGCCTCGGAGCATATTATGGTTTCGAGATACATTGGCCTTTTAGTTTCACCCATGCCCCTTCATAGCAGTCAATATTTGTATATTATAACGTGCATCTGTGAATGTCATGATTGAGTGCACGAGTGACCCCCCAGGATAAATGGGAAAGCAATTGGATTAAAAACGGGTTATTAAATACCAACAAAGCTTTCTGGATTCAACATAACAACCTTCCTGCCAACGGAATCTGTCCGATCTTACAGCTATCGCTATTCTTCAATCAAGAGTCATGAGTAACAGTGTACCATCACCGGTTTGAATCACACAGTCACATCATTTATCTACAGATGCTGTATGTATTGCATCGAAATGTGTGCAGAGTCCTCAAATTGGATACCTTCTCATCTTGTGCATAGCAACAAACCCGTGTCAACAAATTGGGTTAATAACAAGGCAGTGCTTATAAGATTGATCATGGCATGATGTTGGACCATATTCCATCACTAGCGATTAATGTTTGACCATGTGGAATTAAAGCAAGGTTGGGTGGGCTGAGCACAATTGCTGCTCGCATAGAACTTAACCCCCTGGGCCAATATCCTTAGCTATAATCTATCTGCTGGCTCCATTTACAGATAATACAAACATGAGATAGCCCTCTGAGGAAACAATCCAAAGGTGCTCTAATCTCTGTGTAACTGTACCAAAATTTTCTACAGTCTATCTGATTTGACTTATTACACAATATTACCTGCCAAGTGACCAATGAAAATTGTGTTTAGATGGCGAAAGAGAGGCAGGTAGTGCCCCGGGGGTTAAAATGGCATGTGTCAAATTGAATCATGAGCATTGGTGCATAGACGGGGTCTGCAGAGCCAACCAAAGCCTTGTTTTGTCACAAAATGGCTGCAGTGAACCGTGTCTATAACCAAGAAACTTGATTTATCAGGATTGGGAACTGAATGTGGTTTGACCATTTTTATGTGGAATGGAAAAACTGAATTTTAGCCAATTTCAAGCTGTGGAGTAAAAAAATACAAACTTTCCAAAGGTGGAGATCTTAAGAACTTGAGCATGCTCACACTGACTGAGGTTTAACTAACTGTGGGAGACTTGAGCTAAGGGTGTTTGACTGACTCGCACACTCTTAATCAGGGTTCACATTTTGACATACTATTGGAATCACCAGGTTAGTTAATTAAGTGAGGTGAAATGCCCTGGCCAAGGACACAAACACCCCCCCCCCCCCCCCCCCCCCACTGGCTCATGAAGGGTCGAAACCACAAACTCGATTCACCAGACCAATCGCTGACATCTGCCTTGTGCATCTGACCCTCACAGAAAGGTGTGCCAATTTTTACTTGTTTTAACATGTCTTTGCATTATTTATTACTGCTTTACCATGTTACTACAGTAAATCACACATGAAGTGAAATAAGCAAAAACACAAAGCACTACACATAAACAAAACACTGTCTTTACCTAAAAGATTGATTTAGTATTTTTTCTAACCACATGATAGAAATTCACGGATGCTTCCCTCAGGCCGAGTAGGACAACAGGCAAGTTTAATAACTTAGTGTTTTGTCCTATAAACTCTGAAATGGTTCGTAGTAATAATTATAGATTTCTAACATCAAGTGAAAAATTTTCTGGCATTTGTATTTCAGAAAAAAACTTCTTGCATCCCTTTAAGAGTAAAATTCGAAAGCACACTGCAGTTTTCCTCACATGAAATCCCATTTAGGTCTATAAAAGATGGTTTCAATGAGTTAGTGTTAAAATGAATTTTGTTGGGTGTTGTTAATTCTTCTAGAATATTGCATTGATTAAGCTAAAAAAAACAACATTCCCAGTCTAAGTTACAGATGTCATAATAAACAGCACAAATGAATTTTACCTCTAGGGATAGAATATATAAGCATAAAATGAATACACTTCCAATGTTGCCCAAAGTTAAAACAACAAGACAGCTATTAGAGTGGGGGCGGCCATATCTAAATCGGGTGCAACTGATTTGATTACCAATGTTGAATTACATACATGATGTTTAAAAACCAAAGTATTCCAGTATTTGACATCTTGCAATAAATGCAAGAATTCATAAACTCTTTCCTCCCATTTCTCCATTTTATTTTACAAATTTTTTTTAATTGAATTTTTGCTCTAGATGATTACAAAACCAAAGTCTTGGAGTTGCCCTTTTTGTGCGTGTAGCATTGAAAAAGTTATCGAACAGAAAAAATGACTAGAATAGGTTTATTTTGGACCAAAATGTTCAGTGACTCCCCCCTTATTACTACACCAGCTGCATCTATAACACTCTATAGCAGATTTGAGCTGCAGGAGCCAAGTAGTCTCGGGGAGGATGCAACATCTTCAACAGGATACACTTTGGAATTATTTTAGTGTGTTGGTGGTCATTTATTAAAATCAAGTTTAAAAGGCCGATAGAAATGGGCAGGAAAGCAGCTGAAAGCATGTTCTGTGAATGTGATGTTTTTTAATTCATGCAAGTTTTTAGCAGGAGTCGAACATTGAGTGACTCAGACAAATTTACTAGAAATTAAACCTGAAATTGTTTGACTGGTAGTTGTCTAGGGATATGGCATTTTGTTAAACAATTTCATCCCAAACGGTAGTTATCATTAGATTTAAGGGAAATTTTCCACTGAATCCAAAGATGACCTTAAAATTATGCTAGAATCAACTATCAAAAATAAATGATTTTCACCCAAAACTGATAACAAAAAAGTAATCAGTAATGAAATAGATATTCCAATTTCGTGATCCATAAAATATCGTCTTAAACATTTTTCCACCTTTTCTTCAAATATTTGACCGAGCTTTATGAAATATGTCCAAATAAAGGAACTTCACTGAGAGTACATGTTCGTTACCCATTATTACTGGTTCAAGCTATGGCTCATGTCGCTGTTCTGAATTATGATATGTCATAGGAGTTGTGTTGTGATATGTGATCAGTGGCTCGTATACAAAGTAGTGTGATCCAGTTGACCTGGCAACGTCTATTCTAACGTGCTTACATCAGCGAAAGAGACTAAAAATGCTGATTTAAAATATCTGAAATGTCAACAAAGTCTATCCATGGTTAGACATACAATGGTGCGCAGAATCAGTGCACAGAAATTATGTAAATTATCCGATTCAGTTTCAGCTTGAGAATGCGTCATTACCACTCCACTTAATGTTTATTTACATTAAACAGTCTTAACAAGATAATACTAATGGGGTTAAATCACCTTGTTTTAAATGCTGTTATAATGCTGAATTTTCAAACCATTAAGTGTGTTACTTAATGGGTTACCATTAAAGACACTATCAGTGAGTTGCTTAAATCACGCCAAATCGAAAAAATCATCAAAAATCGATTTTTGCATGTATGCAAACAAGTAACAGTATCAAACATACCCTGCAAATGTAAAGACCAGAAGCAACCTAATAAGGACAGATCGGAGATTTTAGTCATACTTACGAACGGACACTTACTACAAACACGTAATTGAATGGAGAATCGTATCTGGAAACACTGCCGTTTTCTTCCTTTTGTCAATTATAAAGCTGGAAAAGGGTAACTTATGGAATTCTACAGACTTCATTCACTTTGAAGCTATCCTGCAAATTTCAATTATTTTCAAAATCACTGATAGTGTCTTTAAGTGTGTAGAATGTGTTAACCTACTTCTCTCTTTGCACTGCTACAATACACCAACACGTTGAGGGGTGTTAATCCTTAGGTAGTGAATCACATACACCTGTGAATAGCAGTGACTACACTACAGTAACTACACCATGAGGGATCAAGACGTGAGATGAAAATTTGCATTTTGATTATTTAGTACTCCACATACTTTGAAAGTCTGAAGATGCAATCGTGGGACAGAGTTATTTTGTTATTGATTTGGTGAGTGTTTGGTTTTTCATGCTGAATGTTTAAAATAACAGCATTAACATGTTTTCGAAGATAACATGGCTTCAAAAGGAATTTTAATTACATGACCAAAATCTTTCTTCAACAAGTTGATGCTTAAGTGTGCATCTAAGATAGTCAAAAAAAAGAACACTGGGTTTGAAGTAAAGACAAATTTGTGCAAGGAAGATTCTTGCATGAATAAAATGAGGGGATCTTGAACTTAAATCACCTTAAATGGGAGTGTATGGTATTTGAAACTGGGCTTTAAAATCTGACTGTAGGGGCACTGGACATGTTCCATGCCAACCTTCAATAAAGGTATTATCTAAACACATTTTTAATCATATTCATCTCAGATCATCTATATCCATATTGTCATAACGAATTGGTCTAATATCAATCTAGTCTAATACCACCTGGGTCTAATACTATTTGGTCTAATATTCATCTAGGTATATATATACATTTGATCTAATACCCATGGTCTAAAACCATTTGGTCTAATGTCCATTTAGTCTAATGTGATCTTTGTCTAATATCCATTTGGTCTAATATTTAAATCATGTTTAAAGATCAATTATTTTGGTTTAAAATCCCAAATGGAGTTAGATCAAATGGGTATTAGACCAAGTGGACCTTAGACCAAGTAATATTAGACCAAATGGATATTAGAACAATGGACTTGAGACCAAAATGGCAATTTAGACACAAATGGGTATTTAGACCAAAGGATATTCGGATAGATGGATATTAGACCAGATGGCTATTTATACCATGGATATTAGACCAAAGGATATTAGACCAAATGGTATTAGACTAGATGGATATTAGACCAAAATGGTGTTTGTGGTTATTAGACCAAGGTAGTAGACAAACTGGGCATTAGACTCGATGGGCAATAGACCAAATGGATATTAGACATTCTGTTGTTAGATATATTGGATGTTAGGACTAATGATTATTAGAAAAATTGGCATTAGACAATCTGGGTTTAGACAAATTGAAGTCAGACCAAATGGCTATTAGACCATGAGATTAAGACCAAATGGCAATAACCCTAGAAATATGTAATCAACCACTTAGGTTCGTATTGAACTAACAGTCGTTCTAGATTTGCCAAGCATTGAAAAAATCCTAATATCCGGAGCTTGTCACTCACCATATCTGCTCCCATAGCCACTTTGTCCGTTTTTTTTGGTTAAGATTTAATAGCAGGGTAAGGGTTGTATAAATTTGAAAGTTTCCCACCTGGGCCAGTTTCCCACCTGACAAAAAATTATCTGTAGAGGTTCATGTGCGATGCAGATTTCTTTTTCCTTTAACTGGATTTTTGGCCTACTTTTTCCCCTTTCACACATTTATGAGATGGCTCTTTCTCCCTTGGGCCTCAGGCATGTGACTGAGTGTTAAACTCATATCACATGACAGGGATGACTCATTCTGCACTGTAACATCAGAATATTTTTGTGGCTCAAGCTGAAAAAGAGTGAACTATGTTAACGGCTATTTTCATAATCTCAAGAAAACTGCATATTAAAGCTAACTTACTGCCATCACAATTCTTTCTGAAATAGGGGTCTACATACACACAGTAGAATATGCGCGGTAACGCGAATGATGTGTTTACCTTGCCGCATTGTAAAGTTCTCTGTCTGGTGGGAATGCGAGCGTAGTCTGATGCAGAGAAAAGGAATACGAACAGAGTATATACACAGACAAAATTAGGAGTTCAACAACATCCCACGATTAAAAATTAACAATGTGCATTGATGTGCCTTTGCTCTTATACTTCATTACAGCACGAAAGTAAACCACTATGTGCTGCAATAGAGGCCATCCACAAAGACAAGTTCAATGAATTAACTAACATTAATTAGACTGGTGTGTTCTGGGTACATATTCAATGAAAAAACTAGTGGGTTTTCTAAAGTGCACCAGTGAATGAAAATGACTGGACTATGCCAAGGGATCGAGGCTATTGAACTTCTGCCGAACCGTGCCAACAGTTGGATTCAATTGTTAAAAAGGTGTTTGTCAATGATTTACCCATGACGTAAGTACGATTTGATTCAGATGAAGGCTTATTTTGCTTTTCACAAAGTGTGTGACTTAAAACAAATTGTTGTTTTCAGCTTAGTCACTTGCAAGGGAATTAATTACTTAAACCATTCCCAAACAAAAAAATGGAAACTCATCTTCCCATAAATTGAGGGTTTTTTTTTAGGTTTGTTTGCATCTTGAAGGAACATTTAAGGAATTTTAGATTTTCTTGAAAGGTCTTGTGCTTCTTAGTATTCATAAGTCTTGTTTATCCCTAAGTATAATACTTGTGTGTTTAAAGTGGCACTGGCAAATTTTTACCAAAATATTAAATTGCTTCAATTTGCTCACAAATGCTTAATCTAGACCATTGGAATAATAGAAATATAGTTTTCACATAAAAAAACATACCCAAAACAGATAGGGGCATTAAGAACAGGCCAAAAGCTGCCAAAGACATGCAGGTACTCTGTAGCCTAACTTTAAGTTACCGTAACTTTAATCAACCAAATGTGTCTATTACATGGAATATCATAGACTCATATCATTAATATTAAAACACAAGGAGGTCACACACCAGTCAAACAGGGGGATGCCATGGGAATCAACTCCAGGTGTGTTTTCTTGTGTAAAAAAAACGGGGCCTTTCTGTTGTCTTCTAAATTAATGAATCCAGAGTAATTTTATGATAAAATCATTCTGTTACTCATTAGGGGGCTGATTTGAGGCTTAAATTAGGTGAGGGTAATGTAATGAAAGCTTTACAACCATGCAAAAATATTTGAAAAATCTGGAGGGCACACTATTTCTCAAAGGTGCCATGTCTCTTTAATCATCACTGATCTTCCGCCCACACCCGCCCCCTACCCCTTTAAAAGTTTCAAGTCCTTTCGCAAAAAAGATCATTGAATGCAGTCATTCAAATTCCTAATGAAAACAGAATTATATGCGCAATTGATCACTTTACTGAATCGTGTATTTAAGTTTCAAAATAAACATAATGCCATGTGATAGTGTAAAGTTCAACCCACTTACGTGTACTGGTGGCGAACCTGTGACAAACTCAATTGCATATGAAATTGCAGTCCATTAAAATTAACTTGTTTCATTAAGTAATGTGAGAGCGTATAGTAGGTTAAAGTATACGTCTTGGTGCATTGCACATTTTGGTCTTGGTCACATTCAACTAATGCTGACTGTTAAGAAAACAAGCAGCAAAAAGATCCTAGCCATATGCATATCCCACCTAACGTTTACTTTATAATTTGAGCTAAAAATCACACAACCATTCTTTTTTTAGCATAATATGGATAGGCAAGTTGTAAACCGGTAATGGATTATAGCCAATTATATAACTAGCTTTATAGGTACTTTGCAATTTAAATGGATCGTTCCGTGAACTGTTTACTGTCAATTTGTATATGTTTACTTTGAAAAAATGTTAATTAAATTTTGTTACTTGATCCATGTAAGACCGTAATCTGGCTTTCACTAGTCAATACAACTAAAATTGAACTAATAAGTGCAGGACATTTGGAAGTCATCTTTTATTTAATTTTTTTGGGGGGGGGGGGGGCCCTACTTATTTGCCTTACAAAACCTCGCTAGCAGAAAGAAGTAATCAATTTTCCAAACCAAAACATAAATTGCAGCAAACACATCTCCACCTTGGACGCAAAATAATTATTTCGAGATGCTCATAAAAAATGTTTTTGCTTTGTTGCTTTTTTGAAGGGGAGTCAATTTGCAAAAGTTGGAGATCTTACCTACTTTTTACAAATATGGCTCAAATGAAAGCAAAAATAATAATACTATTATATCTAACAATAATTACCTAATAATAATTTGAAACTGAACCTGTGACATCTTGACTGTGAGGCAGACGTGCTAACCATTAAACCAACATGTGGGGGGGGGGGGGGTCCCACGGGGGAATGTTGCCACATTAGAGAGCTTGACCAGGAAAAAGGTGTGAAAATCACACCTTGCCTGCTCACCAGGAGGACATGTTACTACACGACCAGGAAATTCTGCCTCAAAAACCATCTCCACCGGAAATAAATTGATGTCAAAACCAGGACTTTAGCCCTCTGACAAGTGACCCCTGTTACACCCGCGTGCGCTTTGGAGAGTCCACACCACTAAATATATCTAGTCTGGCACCCTCTGGCAAAAGAATTTTGGTAAAGTAAAAATGTGCTGGTTTAAGTTTAATCTAAAAAATGTACAAAATAGAGCTTTATGGATCACATTTTCTTAGAAATCTTTAAGATGCATAACAAAAAAATTTCAACAGATCACAAAAAGTTTGTGAGATATTCTTCTGACTAATGTTAACCCAACCTGGGAAGATTTTCGACTAGAAGCCACTATTCAGAGGGATCAAAATTCATTGTCTTCTAAAATATGTTGTAATAAATGTGGATGATCACTTGTGATGTTATACACACAGGCAGGTGGGATCACTAATCGAGTTACATGATTACTTGCAATTTATGGTAAATCCGCTAAATGATGAAACTGCCCTTCGGTTTCTTCTGACCATTCTCAGCTATTACCTCAATATGTGGCTCCAAAAAGCATGTTCACTGGGAATATCTGAAATTTATCAGATTCATGGAGGTAAATTACACCCACCCATCACATATTTCAACCATGGGCATATAAATTCTAGATGATGTCAAAAGGTTCCCCTACCTAGTCTCATTCTCCAAGTGTTTCCAACGCTTTTGAAACTCCTCCCCCAACAATCTTTTCAACTGGAATGACTGAATAGTTTATAAAGAACATTGACACCCATTGAATAATGGAAACACCCTTGAAAATACCCCTTTGAAACTACCCATTTGAAACAACCATTTGAACTACCCCTTTCCACCAAGAAATCCCTATTTTTACATGGGGTCATGCACTACTTACCAATTATAAAACATCACATTACATCTATAACCAAGAACGTTGAAAACGTGCACCATGATCTGATCATAATTGCTGTCTGTAACAGTGACCAATGTAGGGATAAAGTAGTTTCATAAAAGAAACAGATTAACATATTGATCTACCCCTGTGCACTATGGTCATATGTTGCATGATTGAGACATTCATAGGTTTATGAGGTGTTATTCGGCCAATCAGAGACAGGGTAAGGAAAAAGCTTTAAAGATGAATACAGGTCGAAGAAGGTGTGTTTGATTGGTTACTCAGGTTATACCACATAGAGGTAATGCTGAATATTTTTAGCTTCAAGTGAATTGGCAAAAAATAATGCATGCGCGCTCAGTTTGACGATGAGTAATGGCACAAGACACACAAAGGGCGCATGCCCTTAAAACTGACGCAAGTGCATGACTTTTGTCAATGCACGACAAACTTTAAAATATAGACATTAAACTTATCCATAAACATTATTACAGCAAATATTTTTACAAAAAAAATCTTAATGTCATGAAATCCAATGCGTAATGGTTTCTAATGAAAAAAATGACACACCCGCCAATGCAAAGAATAATCCAAACCTTCGCGCGGTAAACGTTCTACGCACCGCGTAAACTCATTAAACCCATTATGCACCAGGGAAAACAAATATCAATGCATGGGTTTTTGTCCATCACCATTTCTTCTCTATAATAACTGTTATGAAGTTATATGAATGAGCCAATCAGAGATATTGTAAGAAAGTTGGTAGACTTAAGAGGTTAATTGGTGGGCCGTAGTGTTAATATAGAAAGTAACAAAAGAAACAAAAATTTGGAGCAAAATAGCCAGATTAAAAGGCACATTTGTTCAATATTAAAGACTGATTACTGGTTAGCTCATTGGTGGCCCTGTTATGGAGTAGAACTGTCCAAACATTATTTTTCGTTCACCAACATACCAGCCGAGGTGTGTCAGCAACCCAGGGTTTTGCAAAAAAAAAAAACCAGAAATAGCCTATTTTAATATCAGAGTCTTCTGCACCCCGATGCACCCGAGGTCCTCAGACCTGGGTACGCTCGTTGTGGGAGAATATTAATTCTGAATTTTGTCCCAACTGGAGTCATTGCAAAGTTGTTGATATCTATGTTAGAAAAGGACATTAAGAATTTTAAATTTTACTTCCTATTGACTGTGCACGCATGTACATGGAATGCACACATGTTACACAACAACATACCATACAAAACACAACACACACACATGCCTGCATGCATACGTGCACGCACGTTTGCACACACATTCACAACTCTGATTCTTCCCGTTGCATGATGACACAAGCAAGAACATGTTTCCTTGGTGCTATCTTCTGTAGACAGCAATGCTACCTGTGAAGCCACACTAAGGCCTTATGTTGTTTACTGTTGTTAATAAAAACCTGAAGATAAGCATGTCAGCTCTCATATCTCAAATGTATTGAGCCAATTAGAGCATAACAAGATTACAAGTTAATTAAGGTATGGTGAGTTAGGGCAGGGCAAGGCAGGATTAGTTTTAGTCATCGGGATAGTGTCAAAAGTGAACCAGTTTGATAGACAGTAAACTGGATGTATTCTTCAGTGTTTAAAACTTGCCTTGTGTATTATCTAGTTATAATTGAATACACAAATTTTCAATTACATATGGTCTAATAGTATATAAGTGAGTGATTATGTTCCATGTCAGATTTTTTTTAAAATGAATTCAAATACTGTTCATATATACGGTCATACATGTGCGTAGATCGAATAATTGCCATATTCTCACATTAGTTTGTGTCATATTGCGGAGTATTCACAGAACTGGGACAATGATCAAACACAAATGAATTCAGCAACAATTGCCCTAACTCCAATGGTGAAACTTTAAATCTTGTTGATATCAACATAAGTCACCCCCCCCCCGAGACAGATTTGCAAATTAAATGTTTCAATAGAAATCTATGAACGAGCCAATGTTGTACAAAATGTGATATAATTTGAAAAGAATGAACACATTAAAAACTTTCAGTCCTTTTTTAAATATACTACACCAAAAGTAACATGACATGACAAATGTATTTTAAAAGATTCAATTTTCTTTGGAAACTCTGGTTTTGTGAGATCACATGTGATCATAGGGAGTTACCGTTACCTGACCCATCTGACACTTTTTTCTGCTATATATAATTCCGAACCTTAACAGAATAAACTGTGCTTTATCTGTGAAGGGTTTCGAATTCATACGGTGTGTTCAGAAAAAAAAGCGCGGTCAGATGGGGTCAGGTTACAGAAACTCCCGTCATCACGTACGATGCACACGACAATGTGACAATTAAACTAGAAGGCAATATTTGAGCAATTTTTAAGTCCGCAGTGTAGAAGTTTTACAGTCCGCCAAACTCACGTCCACCTACAATGGGTAAAGAATAGGACACTCAAATTCCAGGGTGATTTTTTCACGCCATTAGTTTCATACTTTATTCCGTTATCATCTACAGAGCCCGGACTATGGCTCCGGTGGGCTTCATTGCTTTCACACCGAATGTCTTTGGGAAAGAGTCCATATGTACCCCTCTTTGAAGTTCTCATTTAACAAATCTTCTATTTTGGCCTTAGGCTAGGGGATTTGTAGTGTAAGGCAATAGGATAAAAAAATTGTTTCCGTATGATTTTAAAGGGGATATATATGGAACTATTTCCGAATTTCAAACTATGCCAAAATGAGGAAGGCACAATTCAAAAGTGTGTAGTGGTCTAACCTGAAAAAAAAGGCCAGGTACTAATTGGCTTATAAACAAATGTCAGTCTTGTTTAAGAAAAGAAATTCAGAGACAATTCAGACCACAGTCTGTGTTGAACTTATAGCTAGGTATATCAATCATACCCTTTTCTTTTATTCAGCATTGGAAAATAAACTAAATTTTTTTTTAAATGGATAAGAATTGCCAACATGTTCATAGGTAGGAAAATTTTATATTTTATCGATTCGTAACCATTTGTTTTGCTGAAAACATGATCTTTGAGCAACCATTTGAAAAAAATGACACCAGAAAATTATTCTCCAACAGAAATACACTCTGCATTTACACCTGACTGCAATTTGCTTTCAAGAAGGTTCAAGTTGCATTTGTTGCTCCTAATGTACAAACTAATCAAGGAAATAAGTCAATCATATCACACAGTTATGGTTAAGTGAGCACCCCAAAAGGCCTTTTCGGGCTGTGATATCCTGTTAAATGCAAGTAACGGTGATTTAAAGGGAAGCAGCGATCGTGCGAGAGAATGAAAAAAAGTGGGAAATGCATTTTATAGCTTATAAATCAAAGATAACTATGCACAATTCCATTAAGTACTTTAGGTAGAAATAAAAACACCCAACTAGTGAAAAATGTAATTGAGCAAATTGTCATCAAGTATCCGCACAAATATACTACAGCGATGATGTCTCAAAATGCTACAATAAACAGCTGATTGTGGCAGTTTAAACCCCACGAGCTTGACCGGGAAGAAAGGCTTGGAAATCATGCTAATCAGCCCTTTTTTGCCTGCCTCACAAGGACCCGTTCCCCAAACTCATGTGTAACCATATGTGTATACTAACTCATGCGAATGTCCTACAAAGCAAAACCAGGGAGATCTTCATACCAGTTTACACAGTACTTTTGGACAAAAATAGTCCACTCAGGCATGCACTTCACAAAGCCAGCTGTTTGACCCCATCCAAATTATCTCGTTTATTTTTAGAGCAAATTTAAGTAATGGCAACACAATTTTGCCAACTGATATAGTAGGTACATGAACGAGCTAGACCTCTGCAAAATCAGAATAATCCATTGCGGGAATCTTTGCCATATAGGGCCAACAGAGGTCATGATTTGTAGTTATAGCACCTCTATTTGCCCATTCTCCATAGAAAGGACATGGAAAAATAGATTTTGAGAAAAATCATATTGCCCGCACCAATGAAATCGAAAAAAATTTACACAGGATGTACTTTAAGACGCAATAATCCAAAATAAGTTGTCAAAAGGTGTGTCGCCAGCGATAATTTTGTTTTATTCGGTTTTTGCATAATCAATGAGACTTTCAAACAGGCTGTGAAAGAATGCAATAGATTTCAGACTGAGTTTCGGGGAATCGGAACCCGGGGGAAATTTTCTCCTCCAGCCAGGAAAATTTGCCTCAAAAATCACCTGTTTTTATGATGGCAAATCTTGAAAAGCATAACCTCGCCTTTCTTCAAAACAAAGCATGCAAATTTTCCAAATGGGTTGATTGTGTACCCACAAGTTAAATCCAATTCGAAGGTGAAATAGTAATTCCAAAAATGAGAAATTACAGAAGAATTTTCCCATGTTTTTTATGGATATTTGATATTTGTCTGAATTAGTAGTCCAAAAGAAAACAAAACACATGAGAGGTAATAAAAGAGAAACACTATTTTTTCCGTGTTCTGTAAAAAATATGTTTATGTGTCACATAGATATGCATGCATGCTTCACAAAAACATAAGATAAATGAATTGGTTATTTATTGGGTAGAACATATTCTACCTTCAGCTAGATGTAATTTATATTGTTCTCATTTTCAAGCCTAGTACAGCCACTTCCAAATAGGTGGCACAAGGGAAAAAAGTTTTAAAATATTACCGTTATAGAAATATGATTTTTCAATTGTCAATAGAATACACAAAAACATACTTTGTTTGGAAATAAAATAACTAATGTTTGGGGATAATGTAAGTTGCCAGAGGGGGGTGTTTTTTCTCTGACCCACCAAATTAAGAATCAGCAGTTGGGATGAGGTGGTAGAGTAGATTAATCGCATTTATTCAATAAGTATGACATTTTTAGTTCCTGGACAAACAGTTGCAGGCTCTCTGCAGCCAAATTACAAATTTGCTATATTTTTAGTTTTGCATTTCGTTTTTTATGAAATTTCTCAACAGTTTCACTCTCTGTATTGATCTTTGATTTTGGTGTTTATAAGTTGCTAAGAATATTTGATTTTTGGTTTTTATTCCACAACAAATTTCTTTTGACTACGATGTATGACTTTCTTTTCCAGGATGAACACATACTTGGAATAATGTAGCCCACACTACAGAGGATTTATCACATTGAAGCAATCAGCCTAAGGGACAATCATCCTGGTAATAAATAATGACCTTATTTTCTAGGTGAGTAATTGAAAGTTGTTACTACTTGCCATATCAATTACATACATCCTGAATTTAATTTAATTAAGTGTAGATTCCGATAAGTTTGTGTATCGTGTTATATACTTGATATGAGGAGCCCCGCACTTTGCATACACTGATCTACCAAGTTTGCTTGGAAAAACTGCCTTTTTAGTGGTAGAAGTGATAATCTATTGCTATGTCCTATTCACTACGGCTACTAATATTTGTTTCTATCTTGGGAAAGAAAGGGATGAGAAGGGGGTTGAAATTTCAGCAGACCAACAAATAATCAGTGTTGGCAGAGCCTGGGGAGCATAGCCCACCACAAAATTACGTGCTAGTTCAAGGTGCACTTCATGATTCCCGCACCTCATATGGCTATGGTTCAAACAGATTCATAAAGAAGAGGATTTCCAAACAAAATTTCAGCTGATAGGATCGGGGCATTTTTGTGTTATAAAGCAAATGTTTCATCATTGCGTGCCCCATAGGTCACTGTGATGGGAATTTCAATTGCTGTTGATGTCCGGTAAGTACTTAATCCTGTTTCTAAAATTGAAAAAAAAATTGGCGTAATTTGAAACCAGTGCTTGAAAATTCTCAAGACTGGAAAATACCGAAAGGCATTGTGGGAAATACGATAAGCGAACCGTAGTGATGCGTGTTTCACTTTTCCGTGTCTGCGAGCCACTCGAAGTACCGCGACATCAATGTTCATTTTCTGCTTAGGTTCTATAGGTTCAGAACCATTACGATACTATTCAACAAGCATAGTAAACGGACCCCTAGATTGAAAAAAACATCCACAGAACCTCTTCGTTTTTCAGAGATATTTTGAGATTTAGTTTCAAGTTACCACATTCCTATGACGACGGATGTACATTAAACAATATTAGCACATTTTTTGAAGAGCACCCCATGTCAAAAGTTGATATTTTTGGCACGTTACTTTGGTAACTTCTAGGAACTATACCTGCGAACGAGAATGCGAAGAAATTCATGATTTATCATAAAATAAGCGATTTTGTAATTAGAATTGGGTCCCAGATTGGACTTAACGGCAGAGCTGACATGCTACGTTATGTCCGTCCATGATGACTGTGCCACCTCGAGAAGATACCTCTAACTTGATCCTTGCCTGAACCAATAAAACACTATGGATGATCGTATACACGTACATGGCGCAATTTCACAGCTTTTCCACATGGAGGCTGTTTCCAGCAGCCGTTGACTTATTATCATCGGGGATCCCGATAATAATCAAAATCCTTCGTTTTGGTGTACAACAGACATTTTCGAGCTTAACCCTTCACAGGCATAGTTTAATAGCCAGTTTACCAATGCAACCGTGTAAAATTTCAATTTTTGAAAAATTGGGGGCGCTCTTCAAAAAAATGTGCCTAATATTGCTTTAATCGCTCGTGCAGTTACCAATTAAGATTAATCTTTCGCAGTCTTGGAGCACAGACTAGACAATGGGAATACTTACCGGACCGCCGTAGCCAAAAGGTGGATTAAGACTCACACCATTTACGCTCCCATAGCATGGACTCCACTCTATGCAGCCTGGTGAATTTGACATGTATAATGCTCAGCTTGTGCAAAACCGATTATATACGCCTGCCAAAAGATTCTAAACAGAAAGGAACAAAGCTATTGCATTGTAAGGCTGATCGAGATTGTTGCAATATGAATTTAGGTGCATAGATCAAAAGTCATCTAGAAGTAAAAATACAATGCTTAAAGGGGCTGGCCGATTAAGGATATGAAGTTTCATTTGATAGATGAACCTTCACTCCAAAAAGAGTTCCACCGTAAAATTTTCGCGACAATATTTAATCCGTTTTGATGCGAGAGACCTAAAAACGTGATTGTAAGCCACATAGAGTACTTTGTAAAAGATATGGTCTGACAAAAATGGGGACATTGTGCTCATAACTTCCAAACCAAAAATCCTTTGGTCTAAGATTTCATAGGGTAAAGGAAGGAAAAATAGTGCCTTCATAATGTTGAACACTTTGGGTAAGCCTTATGGGGACGGGCTATTAGCGATCGGGCCATGGTACCTGAAAGCACTATAAGTGATTTGCTAAAATCAAAAAAATCAAAAATCAGATTTTGCATGTCGGTAACAATTATAGGTATTGAACATACTGTACAAGTTATAAGAACAAAAGCAAGCTAATATGGACCAAAAATTCAGAAATTTTGAATCATTACTGCTCGGTACAGCTACTTAAACAACACTATTGAATGGACATTTATATCTTTAAAACACTGTGTTTTCGTCATCTCCTCAATTTTCAGTTGCAAAAAATAACTTATGAGATTCTATAGAATTTCAATCAATTTCAAGTGTTCCATGAAAAGGGGAAATATGTTGACTCATACGACAGAATGAGCTGATAGGGTCTTTATTACCAAAGTTAGAGAGGAATAGGAGGTTTCGGGTTTCATGTAGGAAAAAAGGTATGACAAACCCACCCACCACCCCCCCCCCCCCCCCCCCCCCCCCCCCCCCCCAACCCACCCCCCCACCCAACCCCACCAGCCCCCCCCCCCCCCCCCCGGTAAGCAATGCCATAGGATACTGTGTATAACAAAAATTAAGGTTTCGGAATTTTATAACAAAGTTAGGATTTTCTAATATGAAGGACTTCGATTGGAGTTTAGTTATTTTCACACAGTGATAAGGATATGGACAAGCATTAAGTATATGCCAAAAAAAACACGATGTTTAAAAATTGAGTGCGCCCTCATCGGGAAATCTTGAGTCAGACTTTAAAATACACGTTGTAGGAGGATGTTAATGCTTGATGCTGATACTTGACTTAAAATTAACAAGCAATCACAGTAACAGGAATGAAAATTCTCCGCGTTTCCGCGGATTTGCTTTTTGTGTTTGACGGGTTGAGATTTTTACTCTTAAAATCCGTGTTGTTATAGCTAAAAGAGAAAAAAATAATCGGAAAATTGCGATATTGCCTGAGACCAATATATAAAATCGGAAAGTGATATTTGCACAGGATTGAAATAATGATTACAGGAATCTGTGCCTCGTAACATAACGTTTGCCGTTTATATTGACGTTTATCCCTTTGGAGGACTTTAGAATGACCCTTACCAACACAGCGAAAGAGCGAAGCTACACCTTTTACAAACTAGGCAGCGGCGACAGCGCGAGTACTAGCTAGTGCATGACATACATGGCTGTAAAAGCCTTATTTTAGGTGTAATTGAAAGTTGTTAATACTTGCATCTCCAATTACATCAGTTTGAATTTAATTTAATTAAAGTTGCTAGTTCCGATTATGTGTATCATGGTTCTCTACTTCTGGATATGAGAGCCTCGCACTTGCCTTACAATGAACTACCCAAGTATTGTGGAAACAAAAAAAACTTGCCTTTTTTGGTAGAAGGTGATAATGAATATTGCTATGTCATATCACGAACTGTACTAATATTTTTTGTTTCTATCTTGGGAAGAAAATGGATGGAGGTCTGAAATTGCAGGACAACAAATTAATTCAGTGTTGGCAGAGCCTGGGGAGCATAGCCCCACCCAAAAAAAATTAGCTAGTTCAAGGTGCACTTCATGATCCCCGCACCTCATTATGCTTATGGTTCAACGATATCATAAAGAAGAGGATTTCCCCAAACCAAAATTTCAGCTTGATACAGGATGGTGACATTTTTTGTTAGAAGCAAATGTTTCAATCATGCTGCCCCCCATCAGGTCACTGTGTTCTGTAATTTCAATTGCTGTTGATGTGCTTATGCCAGGAAGTGGATAAGACTACGGCGGTCCGGGTAAGTACTTAATCTGTTTCTAAAAATTGAAAAAAAAAAATTGGCGTAAAGTTGAAACCAGTGCTTTGAAAATTCTAGAATGGAAAATACCGAAAGGAATTGTGGGAAATATCGATGCGACCGTAGTGGAGTGCGTGTTAGCCTTTCTGTGTCTGCGAGCACTGAAAGTTTAGCCCGACAGGATGAAATGTTAATTTTCTCGTAGGTTCTATAGGGTCAGAACCAATTCCGATTTGACATATTCAAAAAAAGCATCGTAACGGACCCTAGATATGAAAAAAACATCCCACCAGACATCTTCGTTTTCCAGAGATATTGAGATTTAGTTTCAGTTACACACATTCTCTATGACGGACCGATAACGATAAAGCAATATTAGCACATGTTTTGAAGAGGCACCCCCAATTTTCAAAAGTTGATATTTTGGCACAGTTACATTGGTAAACTGTCTAGGAAACTATACCTGCGACGAGAATGCTAAGAAATGCAATAGTATTCATAAATAAGCGATTTTGTAAGTTAGAATTGGGCATCAAAGATTGGAATTAACGGCAGAGCTTGGGAAATGCACGTTTATGTCCGTCCATGATGAATGAAATAGTGCCACCGCGAGGAAGATAACCTCTAACTTCACTTGCCTGAACCAATAAAACAACTAATGCGGATGAGGGTGTGCGTCGACACCGTACATGGCGCTATTCCCCAGCTATTTCACATTGGAAGGCTGTTTTCCAAGCAGCGTTGAATTATTATTCGGGGATCCCGATATATACAAAATTCATTCGTTGTGACACACAGACATTTTTCGAGCGTAACCATTCAAAGGTATATAGTTATTAGCCAGTACCAATGCAACCGTTGTAAAAATTTCCAATTGTTTTTTGAAAAAATGGGGGCCGCTTCAAAAAAAATGTGCTAATATTGCTTTAATCTCTCGGGCAATCGAAGCTTTATACCAATTAAGATCAAATCTTTCGCGTCTGGGACACAAAACTAGACCATGGGAAATACGTACCGGACCGCCGTAGCCAGGAAGGTGGATTACAAGACCACACCATTTACGCTCCCATAGCATCTCTAGTGCTGGGACAACCAGTTGCCACCTATTCCGTATCCGCATCAGCGATAATTGGCCGGCTATTCTTAGACCTGCGCTACGTCATGGGACTAGCAGCCAAACGCTGTTAAAGGCTCTGCGATTAGCTTGAACAGGAATGAAAAAAAACAGGTGCTTGGTTACCTTGAATATCGCGAAATCAACGAATCCGGTGGTCAATCTGATGTTAAAATGGGTACCTGACAAAAAAGACCCCTTAGCTCAATAGTTTTGGTAAGCCTGGACACGGTGTGGTCTGACTTGACAGCAGCATTTGAGAATTGAGCCAGCTGATAAGAGTGATAACGGTATAAGGAATAAAATGCTTGTATGGATCGTATATTTTTTCACGTTTTTGCGTCGTTTCCAAAAATAAACTATATAGTCAGCAAACTAGACAATTTTATTTATTAGGAATATTTTGGTGCATAAATCGTTACGATAGGCCAAGTATTTGGCGCAATCTCCAGTGTACCGCCAAGGTACAAAAAAATCGAATCAATGCTATCTGACACTGGTGGACATGGAGTTTCCACGCTTAGCCGATTTTATATGTGGTTGATAACTCCTAGCGCAGTGAAGATTTGCCAACGTTGCCAGATTCAACAATGGTCGGCGCTTTGTGTGTGCCAAGATGACACGTAAATGGGTGACTGTGATTCACTGTACCAAAATAGCAGTATTGTAGATTTTTATTTGGTTTTCTAGAAAATGCAGAAAGAAAACTGTCACTTGGATATTTAGAAAAAAACAACTAGTGTATTTTACTCTACAATGTCTAAATTACGTTTCACACCAGAGAACTTAAAATTAAATATTATGATTTAGAATGAAAAACACATTCCTGTTCTTAACCAAGTACTAAAATATGCCTTGTAAAAACCTATGATCAGGGGTTCTCAAGAGGCGGCCCGAGGGCAAATCCGGCCCGCCAACCATTGATTTATTGGCCCTCGACTTGCTCTAAAAAATAACAGGGAGGAAAACATATAAGAACTTCTGGTGCTTGGCCCTCACGTAGGGGGGAACTTTCAAACATGTTCGGCATTTTTGGCCCTTCAGCTAATAAAATTGAGAACCCTGCCCTAAGAAAGATGCCAAAAGTTGGGACATTGAGGTGTAATTTGCCAAATTTAAAACCAAAAAGATGTGCCCCTTGACCCACAACCAAACCCCATTAAAACTAAGCAAGCTATGTGGATATTGGGCCCAATTATTGCTTAAATCTCTCTATTGGCTCAACAATTTTAAGTGAAGTGTTCATTGTCGATGCAAGCGTACACTTGTTTTGACCAAGCAGGACCTTGGCTCTATGTGGCAGGCTTGTTATGAAGAAAAGTCTTTACTGAGAACATTGTAAACATCAGGTTCGACTGCAGAATCCTTCTTTTTTAATGATTTTAAAGGCCTGCTCTATTTTTGTTTATTTCATTTTCATCACCATGAGCGAGAAAATATAAAATACAAGGTTTGTCTTTCATTTAGTGTGTAAACACAGTGTACTTCATGAAATCCAGTGGCATAACAACTGGGGGGATTTTCCCCAGCTCAAAATGACATGTTAGGAATAACCCGATTGCAGATATGGTCTGACCTGCTCTTGTGGTTAAAATTTGATTCTTGTTGCATTTCTGTTAAAGGCCGACTCAGAGATTTCCCGAGGAGGGGGCCCTCAATTTAAAAAAAATCATGTTTTTTGCATGTGCATAATGCTTGTCCATATAATAATCACTGTGTGAAATTGCTAAGCTTAAATCGAATTCCTTCATATAGAAAATCACAACTTTGTTATAAAATTCCGGATCCGGAATTTTGTTATATACACAGTATCCTATGGGACGTAATACTACACATAAATGTTTACTGCATCAAAACGAAAAATCCGATTCATCTCAAATTTCGGAATTGTGCATTTTAGGTTACTATCTTTAGTTCTAGTTGACTATTTTAATATTTCGAAATCTCTGAGTCAGACTTTAAGGTAAATTTTGTGGTAAAATCACTTTGTTTACTATATGTGGCCCATTTCACAGTAATTGCCAACTTTTTGAATTTTCACTTAAAACCTATAGGATATTTTACAGGAAGGTGATACAGAGTCACTTTTTGTGTTTTTACTTAGATCTCTACTAGCATACCTAAACCAACTTATTTGTGCTTGTATTTCAGGAGAGGGCCCACACAAAATGGTCAAAATTTGACTGATATGGCGTCAACCAAAAATACATGCCCTTTTGTTTTCAGCTGCCATATTAGCTATGTAGAACCTGTCACTAAATTTCTACTTTTGAGTTCTTTTAGGCAACTAGTGACACTTTATTACCATGTGAAAATAAGGTGTAGCAGAGTGCTCAAAAAACTTATATGGATCAATCAAAATTGAGTGTTGGACGTGACATTTTCCGTTCACATTGAATACCATTTTATTCAATTACACTGACACTCCTGTAGTGGATATCTGTGGCATTTTATGTATGCATTTACAAAGACAATCCCTCATGATAATGCCCACACACATTATATGACTGGTCCTTGGAATTAATTCAGATATGGTTAATTCGAAATCTTCCACAATTTTGTCACGTCCCGGTCCACCCTTTTTGCAGAAGCCCGTTTCTTTATGAGTAGTTCTATGGTTTTGGTTACTTACTCTCGAATGATTTCCCTCTACTAGTAAATTGTACTAAAAGTTTTGACAACCACTTAAAATGACTTGGCTCCATCAACATAAAATTTTTTCCGTTCACACCAGTCACGTCCAACACATTTATGGTCACGTCCAACACACTCGAGTTGGCTATCTCAAAACGAGGTTCCTGCCACTTTAAATTTAGTAAGTTTCTAGTTGTTCCATGGTTTTGTAACTACCACCTTACGTGGGAGGTGTGGATCGTTTTAGTAAATTAAAACAATTGCCCGTTTCAATTTTCAATTTGTCCGTCCAATGCAAGCTTCAATGTCACCAACCGATGCAAATCAATCGCTTGGTACATCTTGGAAGGGGCAGAGTATGAAACAGCATTCACTAGGGAAGTTAGTAGTGTTTCTTCTTTTATAGACTTTAATCATTTTTGTTTGGAATAAGTGTCAAAACGATAAGATTTAAGGTCCAAGGACAATGCTTTAAAGAATACTTTAATACCGTCCCAAGACTTCATTTCAACATTATGTCTTGGTACACTGTAATCTGCATGAAGCAGTAGTTGAGAAACCATATATTGATAAAAATTGGGCATAACATCATAGGTTTCAGACAGCTTTGACTATCGTGCTGGCTGCGATGACCCGGAGTGTCGTCAGATACAATCCGCGCCTGCTCATCATCATGCACATGTGTTGCATTGCCCTAAAAGCAGAAATGCTGCGGACAGGTTTTATAGAGTGCGTGTGTACGCGTGTGCTGCGTAATGGCATGTTATGCCGCGGCGCGCGCACTTTTGTTCGTTTGTTGGTGATTTGGGTCTTGTAGGCGTATAGGGTGCTTAGTATAGGGGAAAGCATGAGTACCGTCAAATTATGGTGAATCTTGTCTACTTTGAACCGTTGGTTTCATGTTCAACAAAAAAGGCCTAACACAAAGAAAATATCATGATGTATCCCAACTTCTATTTTTAATATATTTTTTAAATGACATGTCGTAATATTCAAAACTTAGTAAAAGTGTAGACCACTTTTATAAAATCCTGTCGGAATATATTGTTTGAAATACTGGTTTTTTTCTTCTTGCCCATTAATTTTCATTTTAAAGTAGAGAGATTAGCAAACCCTCTACACATTACACATTGCTCAAAATAATATGTAAATGCCGATTTTCAAAATTTAACTGGTAAATTCCGCGTAATCATTACCATCGGCAATCTTGCACCTGTTTGATAATAAAACGGTGACCTTACTACTGTAAAGGAGGAGAAAACCAACTTGTAGGAATACAGTACTAAGATTAATACCTTTGGTTGTAATTTCTAACTACAGTTTGGCCCTATACATCGACATACCAAAAGCGTGAACTTCATTTTTATTTTCACAGGCCGGCTGCGTCGTATCGAGAGTGGTTTGTTTTTGTTTTGGTTTTACGGGTACACTGCATTTCGGGTGTTCGCCTTTTTTACTCTGACATCATTTCGGGGTCAAAGCCAATCCAGCCTCTTGCGACCGTTCGTGAAACAGGAGAAGGCCCTGTCCGAATTGGGGTATATTTATCCTTGAAATGTAACACTTTCCCGAGTCACATTTTAAAATCGTGTTGCGATGTTCATGATACTGCTGAGTACGAAAATGTAAGAAATCTAAGAATGCTACTCAGCCTTGTCCAGAACCTTTAAGATCCCAATTCCCGTTCACATGGCACGTCCAACACGTGGGGACTTAAAGCTAATTATTTTCTGCGAACTCATGGGTGATCTTGGATGCTTGCATTCTATATACAAATGTTCTCCACAGCCTACATCTAATTAATTCATGAAAAATTCCCCTCCTCTCTGTTACTTTTTGAGGTTATAAATAAAAACCCTTTTGTTTATGTCAAGAACCTGTTTTTTGGGGATAAAATAGAAGCAAAAATATAAGAAATTGTAAAATTCAAGCGTCAATGGTATTATTTCAGCTGTATGCCCTGAAGGTGAATACTTTACATTTATGATTAAGATGAAGATGCTACGTCTTTTGGCAATTAATCTAATTTCCATTAAACACTATTGCAGTTTTTTACAAAAACTGGCTCATTTTAAAGGCTGATTAAAAAAATAACAATAAAGGAGTAAAGATTAAGGTGTGCTTCCTATTTTTCCTTATATTTAAATAGATCTTACACAATTAGACAACCCAAGCTACACTACGTTTAAAAAAGACCCCAGGTGACAAAAAGTGCATTACGGGTGCAAACAGCCAGTAAATTGATACAGGGGTTCTCCAAAAAAGTTCATCACATTTCAAATGATTCCGTTCCCTTCAATAGTCCATTAGGATAGCCGCATATACAATTACCTGGACAGCTGCCCATTTCTAACATCTTGCTTGCTCCCTTGCTGCTATGTGCATTGGCCTCTTCCAAGCTCTACTCCATGACTACATTATTATGTTAAACGTGCATGTCTGTAAAATGATATTTTTTATGTAAACCAAACCAATCACATATCCTTTGATCATATCGATATACAATTACCTCCAAGGAAACCATAAACCCGGGGGTACAAAAGTATGGGTATTGTGGCCCTTAGACCCCTTTCGCATCTCGCCAGCAGTTCTCCAGCAGGTTTGAAGCATATTCAGTTCGTCAGTCCTTTTCAGAAATGTTGGGTCCGCAGAACTTATAATTTTTAGCCAAATTTCCAGCTCCCTAGCCCTCAATTTCTCAAAATTTCGTTTCCCAAGCCCCTACTTTCAGAACAAAATCAGTTCATCAAAGCCCCCCAAGTTCAAAAATCGGGGCCGCACATCCTACCTGAAAAAGTTTGAGTGCCCCCCCCCCCCCCCCCGGGGCCATAAACACAATATCACTTGGTCCATTATTTCCGTTGATCTTGGATTTCTTTTGAATGACAATACCATTAACGACTTAAATCTTAGTTTGTTGCTAAGGGGGTTACCACTACTTGGCTGCCGTATTAGGCAAAAATCTTGGGTGGACTACTTTTTTTGCATGGCATCTTAAAAAAAAATTGGCTTTAAAAATGTCTGAAAATGCAACTAGTTATATTAAGTGTAGACATTTCCTGACATGTTGACTTGTTTTTCTCAAACTAATCGCATTTGTACAGTAAGTAATTTGAGCCAATTTACTCAGTGCTCAGCAATTTCACATCAATTGCTCAGCTATAGTATTCAGCGACTATAGAGCATCTTGTACTGAGTACTCGGATGTGCCCTGCGAGTTTGGTGTTTCAACTAAAATTTTTCTGGTCACCATAATGTTGAAAATTGGTCATTTGGTGATTTTAGCTGTAAAAGCAAAATAATAAAAATATTGTTTCTATAAATTTTCCTCGTGAGAGTCTTAAATGTGAAAGAAAACATGCTCAAGTTTGCCATTTTTTCCATTAGCACTACTGTGTGTGATTTAGTGGTGTATAACATAGGGTATTTTATAAAGCTTGTTTATAACATGGTCACATGATGCGTATTGACCAATCACGTACGCCGTACATACGATAAGCATGAATGACAGATCATTCCCAACTTAAACACTTCTCACATTCCTCACATAATACAAGGCATTTTTATCATTTAAATGCATTTTTTCAGCCAAAATTCCCTAAGACAGTCCTGGGAACTGAAATTTTGAAAAAAATGGAAACTTTTGTAAATTTTTAAGTTTTGAATTGCCTGCAAAGTCCCTGAGAATCAAACTATCATCAGCATTAAGAATATTCAGTACAATAAAAAGAAGACTAGACTTTTAATACAGGGTGTCCCCAAAGTGTGCCAGCAGATAAACTCTGATTTCCAAAACTGCTTAGCTGTGATTTTCATTTTCATGGAGAATATTAAATATACTCTTCTGTATAAATTGTGCAAATCCCATGACAATCCACCCACACAAACCAGAGATATAAACGATTATTAAAGACTACCTGTTTTTTATCCATTCCAATGGGATTTACACAGTTAGAGATTATCGGTACATCAGATAGATTTGTGTCGTGCAATCGCGTGCATTGACAAATGATAACCTCAGAACGGAACCTGAAGGTGATATGCTACTAAATTAATACAGTGCTGTATCTGAACAAATATCTTACATAATCTCTAACAATAATAACTTTTAAGCTGACAGCCTGACAATACTCATTCTAAAGGGGTTACCTGTTGAAATATTCATTGTCGGGGTAGTGCATGTAAATGCAACAGATTTTAAAAGAAGCAATGTATATTTATGACTGAAATTTTTTCGGATTCAAGTCAATTTTAAAAGCAACAAAATTAATAAGTGTGACCCTCTTAGCTTAGGAGTTTTCAATTGAAATGAATGTTCATGCTTCTATTCCATTCTTTTCACAAGACGAGAATCGTCAAGAAAAACGTACGGGTATCTGTTTTGGGTCATTGAACATTTGGGTCTGCATGGTTAAAAGGTGGCAGGCAAACAGGCCATGCCGAGTAAAGGGCTTTCATATCACTATTTTAATTTATTTTCTTGTAAAAAGACATTTGACTATGATATTCAAACACATGTGCCACTTAGTTTACAAGTTTATATATTTAGCGTAAATGCTATTTATCATGGAAACTGCACAGGTAGAGAGAAACAAAAGTAGACTAATGTTTTGCTGATATAATGATGTTATAATGCACTGTAGGGCTTTATCGTCTTGTTTATTTTTTTGTAATGCATCTTTGCCATTTATTAAATCTACAAACTTACTCTTTTCTTTCAATTATTTGCTGCACAGTCCGTGGATTTATTCTTATGTCTCCAGCTTTTTCCCGTCCCATCCTCTCCCTCCTTCCCCCAAATCCCTTTTTTCCCTGCGGTTCGTCACGTCAGAACAGAATGAATTCAGAGGTAGAAGAAGCCCTCCCTTCCTCCCTTCCCCCTTCTTTTCCTATTTTCCCTCACGGAGCGCAAATTGTGATGTCAGCCTTACGGGTATGGATAGTGCCCCACGGGCCTCTCAGTTTCCGAACGGGGAGGGTGATGTAGTGGCCAGCTCGGATCGGGAGGTCCGCTGTGGATAGCCTGCATACTCATGGCTTAAGGTGGGCGGATTTCATAGGGATTTGCACAATTTCGACAAAAGATTATCATTATATCTTACATGAAAATGAAATACACGGCTTCAGCAGTTTTTTGAGAATCGGAGTTATCTGCTTGCACCACTTTTTTGGGACACCCTGTACACATCACAGCAAGACGCTGCAACTCTGAGAGTGTGTGCGTGTAACATTGTTGTTACCGTTGTCTTGAGACTAGGAGCACACCCATGATCACATCAACAGATGTCTTACTTGAATCTATCTCTAAGGCAAATTCTATCTTAGCCTGACAACCAAACCTCGCCTCTACTACACTGGTTTGCCACTAACCTGTATATCCTAGACACTGTATCCCGTCATTTGGAATGTTACCACCACTGGACAGAGCAATTTTCCACTGTTAGCACATCCACTGTTCTCATGTGTTGAAGCAAGTATTCGCCCGTCTTGTCCTCCACACTTTTCCTCCTTTTAGGGTTGAGACTGAAGCAATTTTTGGCAGCCTTAGCTTACTGTAAAATAATCAATGAGCGGGTCTACATGCTAGGGCGAGGCTACAGATCATCACTCCTACGTGTTACACGTGCTAGCTACAACACACCTGAGTAGCTCTGCCTGAGCCTGGGGATTCTTGGCTATACTATTCTGAATAAAAGGGATGAAAAGATTAGAATCAATATTTCACATTTCTCTATCAATATACTTTAAATTGCTCATAATTTGCTCCTTGTTCAATTTAAATTTAGTTTATTCTATCAAATTTCTTGATAACATTACCTTTAAAAGCAAAGAAGTGAGCTATTTTATGCCGTTTGCTTTCTATCTAACCTTCGTTCATTGTGCGTGCCCCAGAAGTTATGTAATATTCTATCAACATCTAGCAGAAGCTTCGAGAAGATCATCAAACTGCAAAATACAGAGAAAATATTTCAAAATGGCCACGATTACCAGAAATTGATGTAGTGGATATGTATGCACTGTATTTAGTGGCTTTACAAGCGTTATCATTTAGTTTTTAAGAAACAAAACTGACGTCAAGTTGAGGAAAAGAAATATCTTCTATCGTCTGTATGTTTTGTGACTTTAGTACTGGCCCTTCACTTTGACACATTCTAAGAAACTTAATTTAGAGTAAGTTATCGCAAATGCAAAAATCTTTATTCCCCCTAACAGTCTGCTATCCAACTGATCTCTGGCATTTAATGTAATTGCTTCTTTATACAGATAGTATACTTAAAATTAAGGTCACGGCACTGGCTCTGGTTTTTTTCTATTTAAATGATTTTTGGGGGGGAAAGTAGAAAATAGTTGCGTTGTCATTAAGACGGTTTTATAAGCGCACTGATGTATCCCCATGTAGCTCAGGCCAGTAAGGTCAAATTACAACCACATGTACATCATTCAAACCGAATATCATGTGTAATTTAAAAGAGCATGAAAATCCATTAGATATAGGAAGGGCGGGGTGAATACTTACACACCTAGTCTGTCTTTGTCAGTAGATTCCTGTAATCACTTGGAAGTAATCTTAAAAAGTCATTGACGTCTAGATCTCCAAAATCCAACTTATTGTTTACCAAATTGAATTATAGGTAAACAGTTTTATATTTGAAACTCTTGATTGTCTGAAAATTATACAACAGGGGTTGGGGAAAAGTCCCCATAGATTAGATAGATAGAATCAACAGGTTTAAAGCTGACTAGAGATTTTTTTAAATATAATTTTTTTTGTATGTATTGAAATATCAACTAGAACTAAAGATAGTCACCTAAATGCTAATTCCAAGTTTTTAGATGTATGGAATTTTCGTTTCCATGCAGTAAACATTAGGATACTGTGTATTCTAATTTCTGGTCGCGGTTTATTTATAACAAAGTTGTTATTTTCTATATGAAGGACTTCGTTGAGCCTAGCCATTTCATACAGTGTTTAGTACATGGACAAGCATTAGTATATTCAAAAAACACAATTTGTTTGAAAATTGTAGGACGCCCTCCTAAGGAATCCTCTGAATCAGCCTTTTTTAATGCACGCAGGCAATTTTCATAAGCAAACTTCTTGCTTTTTTTTGGCTCATGTCAACAAATAAACACTGTACTGCTTGACACAAGATTAATAGACGGTGCGGTCATGTTAGTTACCCACTGTTTTTTGCAGCCACGTCAAGGGGGAGACCAAAACCCTGTGTTGAAATTAATTAAAAATTACTTAAAAAAAGAAAAAACCTAAAAAATTCCCTTTTAAAAATTGCTCATTTGAAAATTAATAGAATGTCAGCTCAATTTCTTCCCCAATATTGGGACCAATGGAATATCAATAGACTCCAGACAAATGGAGAAAACATATTCAACAATTGGTCTGGTATTTAGAGGGAAAAAACCAATTCAGATTCCTCATCAGTGCAGGGCTATGTATATTAATTGCAGTTGAAATTATTTAGGTGTTATCACCTCCCTTGATTCGATGAGTAATTTGTTATGAGATAAAGCACAAAATACCTGGTCCTCATTCACAAATAAATCTTGAGCTTTGTTAGTGTGTGTTCAATTAACCTTGACAATTATGGTTTTCATTTATATCAAAAAGGAAGAAAAGCGAACAAACGTAATGAAAGAGAAAAGTGTCATCAGCGTTTTGATCCCCTAAACACAATTTGTGCCCGAACCAAACCCCTAACTTTTTTCAAATCAATTTCTATTCATATATACCCCATACTGAAATAGCAATAATTAATTATTAATTATGAAGTTTTAGTACCACCACAATTTTTTGTTAATTAAGCTAATAATTTAAATTAAAAAGTCAAAATGGGCAAAATACCCATAAGAGTTAATGCACAAACATTCTCTTTCCTGAAAAATAATTTTTCCAACAAACCCAAACTTTTCAAGGCTTTAAAATTAATTCCTCATAAAAGGTTCTGTACACCATGTGATGTCATTAAGAGCATTGAAGCCCTGTCACATATGCATGATGGAATGCTTTTTTTACATCAGTACAAATAATGCTCTTCATTGCTAAACCCCTCGAGGTCTTACCTAGTGATTTTTTGATAATAGGGTTAGATGTATTTGCCAACCGGAGAAATGGTGTTGAGAAAAAAATCTTTGTATAAGGTATATTTGATTGTTACTCAGCGGTAATATCATGCAAATGAGGCCATCAGGAATAATGTAATAAGGGTGGTACGGCCTCGGGGTGTTAAAATAGGTGATCAAGATCAACACAACAAGCACCCTATATGCAAACTCCACCCTATCATGCACCTTAAAAAACTGTACACAAACTTAATGAACAGATAAATTATGATAATTACTAGCATTTTTTAAAGACAAATATCAAGAAGTGGTTGGTACTGCATGTATTAATGAAAATGCTCACTGATTTCCATGTCAGTGGGTTAATTAAGATTAACCTCAATTGTCTATGCCTTGCTGTGGGAAGTCCAAGTATAAAGTTACAATTATCTTGTAGAATGTATGCCTGACATCATAGTGCTGACCATTTTAGTAAATAAATTACATTCATTATTTGTGATTTTTACCACTTTTCTTTTTGTTTATTTTTAAAGGATATCCCCCCCCCCAAAAAAAAAAATAATCCACAGGGCCTAGGCAGAATTTTAGAATTAGAATGATTCTACTGGCATGCTTTCATATGATCCTTTTAATCATAGAGAACTACAGGCCACTCTAATGTAACTGTTTTCTGTGTTATGCATAAAATCTCTAAATTTCTAGCAGAAATGATGCAAGTGCACACCATTTACCTTAAATTCAACACAAAATGCCAGGGGTATGGGAAATTCTAGGGGAGAAACAATTCTAGGCAGGCAACAAAATGATTTTCAAGAAATTTGAGAAATAAGGAAGGTGAATTCTTTGAGTAAGACACCAGGGGCCGTTATTCTCAAACGATGTTTAAAAATAAACGGTGGTTAGGCCTAAAACTGTGGTTAGCTAAACGCGCTGTTTAAAAAAACACAGGTTAAATTATTTTTAAAAAGTAGTTCAGCTAAACCCCCCCAGTATTTAACGCCTGAAATATCATCCACCCGGAACATGGACGTATCTTCGCCTATAACATACGTGAGCCGTGAACAATATTTATAGTCAGACAATGCCTTCCGTAGTTGTAAAGGGCCAATGATGAAGGCCCACGGGTAATTTTCAATAATTTTGCGTTACGCAAGGATCTTTAGAATTTGTTGATGATGGAGACAAACCCCGGGCCTATTTAAAACTGTTTTTCATGTCGTTGTGCCGCACTTGCTATCATTCATACTATAACAGATACACAACGATCATTAAAATAGAAGCAAAGGGAAAATGGACGATAAGAAACTGAGGACTCGAACAGAAAGAATAAGAAATACAGAAAAAACGGGTTAAACTCTCACCCATGCCTGGGCACTATTTGCTTGCTATTATTTTGTTAATTAGGCGATTATGTTCTCACGAATGTATGAATGGATTTTCCTTGGTGGAAAAAAAAAAACAGAAAAAAAAAGAAAAAAATGATACGCGGTGATTTACTAATGCGCGCAGAGCTTTAAAAAGACACCCATAAAATTAGATGGCCTTAAGTACAGCATTGTGTGTTAATTTATTAGATTGAAAATCATAAGCACCTCCACATCTGATTTGTGCTCTACTAAATTCACAACTGATTAATTATGCTATTGATTTGTATCAAAGCGATTAATATTTAATAATCCGAGTAAATTAATACAAATTTTGACCTCTCATTTTCTTATCCTCCCCCCCCCCCCAAAAAAAAAATCCCAAAAAATACCACATTTAAAAAAAAGCTTTCAAAATAAAATTGATTTTGTATGAAATGATCAACACACAACAAAAAATTGAATTAGAAGTCCTGGTCCTGTTTGAATGGGTTTTTTTATATCAGTGGTACTCTTAGTTTTCAGAAAATAGGCAATGCAATGTATGCACTCAAAGACACAAGAAACATTACATGAAAAATACAAAAGCAAGAATGTCACATACTTCATGAATACAATAAAAAATCAATTTGTGATACTAAGCAAAAAGATTGTCACTGCAATGAAATTAAGATTCAAAAGTACCACACCTTCCTGTCACTTGAACGACTGATGAAAAACAAGCCAATCATAATCATAGATGACGAACTCAGTGATCACTTTCTTTTTACTGCATGTTCCAATGAAACCCGATCATCTTTCACTGACTGGTGTGTTTTGCCTATAGAAAAACACACTCAGAATATTCCATTGCCAGCAACTGGCATGTCTGCGGATCACATCGGAATGTAGTAAAAGTCCATTGGCAAATCGCACACAATACGCCTGAATAGTAACAGAGAGAGATATCATCTTAAAGTTTCTTGCCCTGCCACTCTTGGGAAAAATATTTAAAGGTCAAATAGCTATTATTTTAACCACTTAATGACAATACTGAGGGTGAATCATCATTTCATGACAATATATAAGTACAGGGTGGGACTGTCATTTTTAACGGAAAGGGGTCCTGAATATTAGGATGGCAAGATTTGTTTTAACGGTGCAAGAAGAGATTTGGAGTCCTCCATATTTATGAAAATGAAAAATAGAAGCAAAGGGAAAATGGACGATAAGAAACTGAGGACTCGGAAAAGAAAGATAAGAGAAATACAGAAAAAAACTGGTTTAAAAATCTCACACATTTCTGGGCAAACTATTTGCTTGCTATATTTGTTAATTAGGCGATTAATTTTATCTCACTATGTCCTGACTGGATTTTCTTGGGTGAAAAAAAGAAAAAAAAAGAAAAAAATGAATAACGAACGCGGGTGATTTTACTTAAGCGCCAGGAGCTTTAAGACACCAATTAAACTTACAGATGGCCTTAAGTAACAAGTCATTGTGGTTAAGTTATTTAGATTGAAATCAAGAACCACCAACATCTGATTTGTGCTCTACTAAAATTCACAACTGATTATTAATTGCTATTGTTTGTTCCAAAGCTATTTAATAATTTAATAAGTCCTGAGTAAATTACTAAAAACGTTTTGACCTTCTCATTTCTATCCTCCCCCCCCCCCAAAAAAAAAAAAATCCCAAAAATACACATTTAAACAAGCCTTTCAAAATAAATGGTTTTTTATGAAATGATCCACACAACACAAAATATGATTCGAAGTTCCTGTGTCTGTTTGAATGTGTTTTTTATATATCAGTGTTACACTCTTAGTTTTCAGAAAATGGCAATCATGATATGCACTCAAAATCACACAATAACAATTACATGAAAATACAAAGCCAAGAAATTGTCATCCTTCCGGAATACAATAAAATCAATTTGTGATAATAAGCACAAGATGTCACTGCATAAATTAAGATTCAAACGTAAACCACACCCATTCCTGTCACTTGAAACGATGATGAACAGACATTCATAATCATATATGATACCTCATTGATCACTGCTTTACCGCATGTTACAATGGAAGCCCGATCATCTTTCACTTGACTGGTGTTTTTTGACTATAGAACACACTACATAATATTCCCTTGCCTGGCAACTGGGCAATGTCTGGCGTATCACAATCTAATATTAGTAAAATCCATTTGGCAATCGCACAATAACGCCTGAAATAGTAACAGAAGATATATCATCTAAGTTTCTTGCCCTGCAACTCTTGGAAAATATTACAGGTAAAATAGCTATTATTTTAACCACTTAATGACAATACTGAGGGTGAATCATCATTTAATGACAATATATAGATACAGTGTGGGACGTCATTTTTATCGGAAAGGGGTCCTGAATATTAGGATGCAAGATTTTGGTTTTAAAAGGTGCAATGAGAAGATATTGGAGTCATCCATATTTTATGCAATCGCTTAGGGTCGAACAAGGTACCCATAACTTACTTAGGCCAACCTCTGAGATTCCATTTTTATCTCTACGTCGCTCAAAATACTAGATTAAAATTATACGTCAAAAGTGGAAATCGAACCCACGTACTTTTGATTACAAGACTAGCGACCTATACAAACACCACGCCACGAATTCGAAACGCCGCAGAAGATCATTTTTATAATACTTAAAATAAACACATTAATGGAATAAAGCGCACACAGACCATATATTCTTGAACTGACGAGGTTCCTGGTCGGCCCTAGCCCTTCTAATTTTATGTTGTGATTCATATAGATTAGACACTCACTAGATTCCTAACCTTTATTTGGGGGACCAGAAATAAGGTAAAAATGAAAACAAAAGATGATTTGTATATATTTTTTCAATAGAAAACATAGGCGGCATTTCATATTTTACTCCTATAGAATTTAATATTTCACATTTTTGTACCAAAGAACAGTTCTAAACTTCATAATCCCTTTTAGATGGGGATATTTGATAGAGAGCTTTACCCATTGCAGAAAACAGAATTTTCCGGATTTTTTTAGGGACACCCATTTCTTCTTTAAAAACCTCTCAATTGCACCTCAATACCCCTATTGATAGCAAGCCTATTTATGATCCTACCTCTGGTTTGATGATATGCGCCAAAAGAATTTTGAGGTCCTGATATGTGCTCTACTACTTCCAGGCCTTTAAAATAAAAATCAGATACAAATCATATATTTGATGTAATTTGAGTCTATACAATAGAAACAATATTTTGATTAAGCATCAATTTGAGTTTGTTAAAAAAATTATGACCCCAAATATTCAAACCCCCTTCTGAAAAAACACACCTCCCCCCCCCCAACGTGTGTTAAAAAAGTGAATTGGCACTTAAGGGAGTAGGGATTGGGAAAAACAGAACACGGAATCCAATTCAATGTTGGGGTGGACACCATAGGCCCTTCCTCAGACTAAAATAATACAAGAAAATCCACTTAATACAATTGAGAGATGACTGACAAGGCATCTATGATGCAAGCATTTTGCTATCTTAGTAGACAGTATGGATCACCTTGATTTTGGGTTCTGCATTGTGTTTAAACAGTCAGTTTTCTCCAATTTTCACAGTCATTTTGGGGGTTTGAATTTACACATACGGATGTGGTGTTCGCTGATTTCTTCTACACAAAATATTCAACACCCTAGATTCCGGTTGTAGCGCTTTTTCTTCATGTTGACATAGATCCACACTTTCGCTGAAAATTTGATTCATCAGATATCCAGAATTTAACCTCATGAAAACAAAAGTGTTCCACCAACAACTCTTTTTGTTTTCTAGTTAAATCTGGATTTTCACAAATCATCAAATTTGCTCTCCCTACCCTGTCTGGTTTTTCTTCTGTGCTACCATGTCTTTACAATCAATTTTTCCTCAGGCTTCTCTTTCACATCTTGTTGTCAATTTAAAGTGAAAATTCTAACCATTTTCCTTTTCCTGGCAGATAATCTTTCAATTTCAGAAAGCTGTTTTGAAATAGAGTTACGCATATCAAATGCTTGAGACACTAGTAGATCTCACTGATCACAGTTAGGAAGACTGACTGAGTGATTCTGTAATGCTAATACCTATTTTTCCTCACATAATGGTCAATATTTGATCAAGGAGAGGGCAGATTTACTTAGTGCAAATATAGTGGCACATAGCGAGGTTAATGTTATATTTTATATCACTGGTGAGCAATATGCACACTGCAAACACACCATTCACTACTGTCTAATTGATAGTTCCATTAAAAATCACATTTTTTCTCTATCTTGGAAGGAAATGGACTTGAAGGCTGAAATATCAAACACAAGAAATACACATTTCATTTGATGTCCAAATGTTACAATTTCAGGTTAAAGCAATAACAGTACATTTTTTTGCAGACCGCCCCCATTGTTCAAAATTTGATATTTTTTGCACAGTTATGTTGGTATTGTCTATGAACTATACCTGCGAACGAGATTCTAAAAGTCGGTATTTATCTTAAAAGAAGCGATTTATAATTAGAATTGGGATCCCAATTGTACTTAACAAAACAGCAAGGTGGAAATGCTAAGTTTATGTCCGTCCAGATTAATAATGCACCGTCAAGAAAATGACCTCTATCTTATTTGCTTTAACCAATAAACAACTAATGGATTACGTGGCACGTACATGGGGCGCTATTTAACGGCTATTTCATATTGGAAGGCTGTTTCCAGCAGCCGTTGAATTATCGGAGATCTTCTAATTGATTCTACTACAAAACTACTTCTTCTGCTTTTTCTCGTCTACGTTTGCGACACATAGACATTTTGAGATTAAACCATTCACAGTATGTTTACTAACCGATTACCCATGAAACCGTGTAAAAATCTCAAATTGGAGAAATTGGGGGCGCTCCTTTCAAAATATTGCTAAAAATGTGCTATTATTGCTTAAAGTAGGGGGCCCAAAAATGATCAGAACAAGTGCCTTAAATAGATTTTACCATGAACAAACAACAATATCATGGTTTATAGCCGATTATTTTATACTGCAAATACAAAGTGTTTTGTAGAGGGGTAAAATCATTCTGTCAAAGTAGGCCTACAGTTGATGTCACAGAACTTTGGCCAATTGCACTACTGGATAAATGAGCATTTGTGCTGGCTTTTGCTACATACCATGGAGGTAATCCACACTAACAGAATTTAAGAACATCACATCAGTATTAGGCTGACCACTTACATGTTTACACATTGCACACACTACGGGACAGGAAAGACACTATGTTAAAGGGAACGAGTGATTTCACATACCAGGGGTCCCTAAAAAAACTAATAAGTACTGATTATGGCCCTGATGTAAAGCTTTCCATAAATATATCCCCATCTGAAAAGGATTAGCTGAGAAATGTTTCTTTGGTACAAAAATTGTTACATTTATAATTTGTATAGGAGCAAATATGAACAATTCCGCCTGTATGTTTTCTTGGAATACATATATATAATTCAAATTCACACCTTTTTCTCTCTTTTAAGACATTCTGTAGCTAATACAAGATAAGAAATCTATGCGTGTCTAATTACATGAAATATATTAGGAAACAATTATTTGGGTGCCTCAACAATCTTTGTTGCACCTTTAAAGGCAATAACACACTTTTTGTAAGAGCGCCCCCCAATTTCAAAATTTGATATTTTGCAGAGTTATGTTGGTAATTGTCTATGAAACTACATCTGCAAACGAGAATGCTCAAAATGAGTATTTTTCATAAAAAGTGATTTTGTAATTAGAATTAGGGATCCACGATTGTAATTAACGGCAGAGCTGAAATGCTAAGTTATGTCCGTCCATGATGAAAAAGTGCATCCAATAAATGACCTTCAGCTTGACTTGCAGGAACCAAAACAACCAATAGATGAGCGTAGACGTGTTGTGCTAGTTCCCAGCGATTCATATTGGAGGGCCGTTCCCGCAGCCTAGAATTATTATCCGGAAACTCTAATATTAATTATATAATTACAAAATCCTTCGTTAGCGACACACAGACATTTCAAGCTTAACCATTCAAGGTATGGTTACTATGCCAGTGACCAGTGCCACGTGTACAAATCTCAATTTTTTTAAAAAAGGAGGGGTTGTATTATGCTTTAAACATCTTCAAATACTCAAACCTTTAAACATTGGTGACTCAGAACACTTTATGGTATATTTCTCTTCAGAAAAAGGGTTACCCCCCCCCCACCAGCTAATTTGGTTTAAAGAATAACGGTATATTTTGGGAAACGGTGCCTCTCTTTACAATGAAATGAAACCAAACGCGATGCCATTATTTAAGCGGTTGGAGAAAAGTGTTGGAGAAATAAGGTGGAGTTTACATGGAGAAAAACAGAACACAGAAGACTGGGAAGGATGTGCTAAAAATTCAAATGGACATAATTTTCTTCATTATAGGGATAAAACAAGGCACAAGTTGTCTAAATTCCACCTTTAGTCACAAGGTTATAGCACATTTCAGTAAGGTCACCTTAGTTCAAATTTTAGACTGCCACAGTAGCCTAATGGTGTGAAATTGTCATATTGTTGCACAGGATCCAAAAAATTGTTATACTTTATGGTTTGGTATATTTGATTGATGACATTTTTCAATCACAAGATAGCAGAGACCACCCTTCCCATCCAGACGGGACTTTTCACTATAGACTTAAGGAGCATCAGAACTGCCTGAAGAAACTGAACAACTAAACAACCAATACTCCCTGGCCTGACAACATTCCTGCAGTAAATTCTGGAAGAATCCCCTATTCCATGATCCAATTTTGTTAGAATTTTTTATAACAATCACCTCCATGGAAACAAAGCAGAGCTCCTTATCAACATCGTTCATTCATCACTTCTCTACCAAAGAAGGCGACCTCCATCAACTCCAAAACTACATAGGAATCACACTGTCATCACCACTGGCTTTCTAAAATCTACAACTCAATGCTGCTCAACAACTGCCCCAGTACTTGCCTCAGAAGGTTCATAGAAGAGTTCAGAATTTCAAAGCGAAAAGCCTCTTGTGTTTTGTAGACTTCCTCAGGCTTTTGACAGTGTCAACCGGGATGGTACTTCTACATAATCTCAACAGACGGGTCCCAGATGAGACTGTCCAAGCAATTGCTATCATGTATGATAACTCATCCCTATAGCGTTGGTGCGATCATGGATGGCACCACAGAGGAGTTACCAACAACTGCTGAATCCTCCAAGGAGATACTCTTGCTCCCTATCTCTTTATATGGCTCTGGTTTTTTTTAACAAGCGAAGGAGGAACAAGGAAAAAAAAAAAAGAACGTAGAAATAAAAAAGGAGGAAAAACAAAAAGAGATGAGAAAGGCGAAAAACATTAGGGGCAAAAGCAAAGATAAGGAAAGGGTCAAGTAGGGCCTCCCATTCATTCCCCCCCCACTCTTTCTTCCCCCTTTTCTCCTCCCCACCCCAATGTATCGGCAAGCTGAATTATTTTGTGATGGTTATGAAGTATCGACTCTAGCTTAAGCTCCCATAGCTTAAATACGTTTGGGGGGGTGATTCCCTCCTGTGTGTGCGGGACATGCTTAAACAGCCAACTGTTGACGGAATTTTGTCACCCTAGCAAACTAGTACAAATTTGAATTTTATCGGCATTGGTCAACAAAAACAACAGGTGATAATTCATATTTCAGTATAAATTGTACAATGTTAGATCTTTTTCAGAATATATGGACTCCCACAAAAAAATGTTTCCTATAAATATAATCTCAAAAAATGAGGAAGATCACAAAAAAAAAAAATCCAAAATGATGTTTCGACTTACATTTTTCCTTCAACACTTGCATCACCACTATTAGCCGAAGCATTGCCTTAACAGATCACATGTGGTTGTATTAATTGCTTAAGCACTGTAGAAATAGTTTATCTATACCAATAATATATTAACCAAAATAAATTCTGATATCGCATTAATTTTTTTTTTTTAATCTATGCACTTAATAAAAAAAAATGTCCGTCACAGTTTTGGAACTCCGAACCATTACCTTCTGGTCCTAGGCGACAGCTACTTGACCTCATAATTTAATTTGTATATTTAAAAAACTAAAGTGCCTGTAAACACACTTCCCACAGATCCGGCAACACGTTCCCCCCATCTTTTTATTGGTCCCTGTATGATCTGTTACATTTTTCCCGTCAACACTTGTAACATCCGCAACACTAGTAAAGTCCGCAACACAATGCACGGTTTTTCTTGATATAGAAGTACATCAAGAAGATATCTTATTTGTTTATTTACCACATGATAACATCGAAGAGCAAACTTTCTTTTAAAGTAACTTATTTACTTACTTTATTACTATTTAACTGTTAGTTTGCAAATATTTGCGGACATTACTTGCGGTCACTGTTGACGGAATAGGGCTATTTGATGCTGTTTCTTTATTATGGTTCAACAGATTGAAAATATTGTACTTTTATTAATTGTAACCTATTTTCCATTAATTTAGACTAAAACACCAATCTGTATAGTTAATTTTAGTGAAAAAATATGCTTTTATTGTGATTTTAATTGTAATTTAACGGCATTCATTTATGATAGTCATTACTTTTGCATCTGATGAGGTATGTGACATTTATATAGAACAGCACTTTTAAGATAGCCCTATTTTCAATACATTTAACTAACTTCTTTTTTCATTTCTTTAACCTCAAAGTACAACTTTTCACAGTTATAAATCACTTCTTTTGGTGGGCGGAAGTTACATTTAGAATGTTGACCAGCAGACTCATACATAGTATCAGTGCTATAGATTTTTAGAATGATATATAATTGGTTTTATTTTATTTTACAAATTCCGAAGCTAAGAAAAGGAATAAGCACAGAAACATAAGCATAACAAAGCCAATGCAACTGTAAGAATATGTTGGCCGGACATTGACAACCTTGTTCCCCCCCCCAACATTAATGTTCCACATGCTAAAAAAAGTTTGGGTTTGCTATTCAGTAACTCTTAGGAAAGTGGCAGAAGAATAACTATACTACCCAAGAACCTCTAATGTAAATTCTTAGGGTTTAAAAACCGGTGCAGTATAAAAATTTATTACATTTAGTTTTAAAAAACCGCAAAATTTCCTTTATTTTTTTAATAGATTTTAAGCACCCAATTAGCTCAAGGTAACCAACTGATATGTTGTATTTTGTATGTCCAAATAACTTATAGAAATACCTTCAACAGATTCGTCTGATTTAAAACAATGTTATTACATAACCAAACCCTCACTACCACGTCAGGACAATCTACAATATGGAGACTGGCTATTCCACTATAACATCAAATAAAATGAATAAAAATCATACTGTATGTAATACTCCCATTCTGAAAATATATTTAACTGTGTATATAATTAAAGTTCTGTAAAGTACCAATATTTCTGAAAATTTCATGTTCAGATTTGATATGTAAAAGTTTTGGACACCAAGGGATATCTTTCTGCAATGTTTAAACTGTCTTGGAACAGCCAAATCAGTAGTGTAGTCAACAAATGGTACCGTCCGCAACAACTTATGTATAACATTTGATGTTTTGGGAAGCTGAAAGGTAGGGGTTTTCATGGTGTTATTACTAGAGTTTGTTGTATGGTCGCTAATTACACACCATTTAACCTTTTTCAGAGTAAAATTATTTCATTTTTCTCTTCTAAATGGAAATGCATTACGTGGCTACTAATGTTAATTTAATTTGGAAACCTTATTAAATCAACTATTTTTATGTCATATAGGCCATGTAACATACCTTTTTTGTATGTAAAATCTTATTTGCATAAAGTCCTTGCCCTAACTAACATTGAAAGTTTTAATTTAACACCATATGTCTTGAAAGATCAGTGTAAACTTATGCATTGTTACATCATGTAACATTCCGCAACACAGGCAATGATCAGTCCGATATTTCATTTCAGGAGTTTTTTCCAGAAATGTTTGTGTCAAGTAATTACTTCAGTTGGTTGTATGCACACTGAAGTATACAAGGATTAAGCCTGTTTTATTTTTTTTAGACCAACTTTTAGATTCAAAACTAAAAACCAGGGAATTGAGATTTTAGGCATTCCTTTGGCTCTAAAATTTTTTCTAGTGCTACAGACAACATGAAATGCATACATCGACCTATTGCTTTGATGTTTCACCCCTATAATTATGTGGGTCATTAATAGCAAGTGCAGTAAGCAACTGAAAATGGTCTTATTATGAAAGGTGTTTAATAGGAAATTGAGGTCATGCTCTACAGTTCATATCTGTACATATACTCAATGTAGAATTAGCTCACAACATTTCTTTTCATACAATTTGGTTTGTCTAAGTTAAAAAAAAGTATATGACAAGACGACTCCTTAAAAAAGGACAATCTTCTGCATTTTAGTGCACAATTTGTGAAATGAAAAAACAAATTGAGTTTTGTATCCACTATTTTTAATAAATCTATGCAAGGCATCAATCAATCATAATGATCAACCTTATGTTAAACACAAGACATTCCGTTTCATGTTACTTTTCCTGTACATCGGTATTATTTTTTGAGTAGAAATCACATTGCATGGACCCAAACCTTCAGTTTACCATACTTCCCCTTTAAAGGAACTTCTAATCTAGTGCAAAGGCCAATTACTATTGTGTAGTACTACCTGTCATACATTGCTTCACAAAAATTGTGTCTGTTAACCACACATGAAATATTAGTCTGCTTGATGAAGGTTTTTCCATGCTATCAGTGTTAAAATCTACCTACAAACAATGTATTCTGTACCACAATTGTATATTATAACATGGCAGTATTATTTGGGAAATAAATGGCTATAGAAAGTCATATCTACAGTTTAATTTGCAAGCAAAAAAATGTTTTTCCAATCTGACCCAACCAATCAGAAAACCTGTTTTACATAGCTACCTTTAGGTTTAGGACGAAGTCTCAGTGAGTAGTGGCACTCAGGTAATGTCACTATCACTAGTTGTGCAAGTAGGGTATGTAGATCACTGACCATAAGGCCCATGTAATTGAAATATGAGACTCTTGAAGTCAACAGGAGTATCAGTACCAAGCTGCGAAGTGAAACAATGTATGGGCTGTATACACAACAATAGAATGAGTACCACTGCATGAGGGGTTGGTCAATTCAGTATTACTCGTCTGCCTGGCAGAGAAAAGCCTCCTACCATGTACGTCATTTCACCCCCTTGGTTTACACTTTTGGTATATTTACAAAAACCAGTGCATATACTTCTCGTGTTAGATTCTCTATTGTTTCATCAGCGTGCATTATTTTTTCACGATTGCACTTGGGCTCTGTCAGATAATGCCCGGGTCATCAAGATAATGCACGGGTCATCAGATAAATGCACGCGGGTCACCACAAGTCACACTTCTAGTAGCAACTGATATACTGTCAATCACTTGATATCGACCGTTACTGCTCAATATCCAGGAGTGCAAATGGTTGTGGGTGTGTATATAATTATAAAAGGGCTGTTTTGATAGTAGAGTGTATCGGTGCGCCTGGCTCAGAGTCGCATAGCTCTGTAGCCATGGCGGCGATGTCAAGGGTATTATATGTTTGATAGCGATTAGTTTGCAGGGGAAGTTTTCTGGAGTTTTGAGTTATGCACCGGTAATTTAACAGAAGCATGATTGATGTGAACTTATATTTTTTTTTTGTCTTAATTTATCATGATTTTACTAAGTCTTTTTGACAAGGTTTAAGATGATTTTTTAATGTCACTGGGACCGATGACTTGCCATAGTAAAATGCATGTACGCATTTTCAATCAACACATTACCGTTTGGAAATCCCATGTCCCAAATCTAGTCTATCGTGTCCTACCCTCCCTGTACAAGAACCACATGTATATCCGCCATCTTGATCGATTACCTGTGACACAGAGATAGCAAATCTTGCTGCTTTGCCGTATTGTAGTTATAAACGTACGAGATGAATAGTTTGGTGGTCACGTGTCCGTACAGGATCACGTGTCAGGGATCAATATCAGTGGTGCTCTTTTCGGGGGGACCGATATAATAAATCCGACTATTTAATCACGTCTGTACATATGGACCCTCTGCCCAAGTGCTATATTTTTTTTCCAAACAAATCGTATTTATGCTCCTAAACAGTAAAAAAATTTACCTTTATCCTCTCAGATTAAAAAAACCGACGTACGATGACGATAATCGGTTGTTTTTTTTGTTTTTTTTAATGTAGGGATACGTACGCAATTTTTACCTGAATGGGTACCCCCGAAGCAAATAAAAACCAATCAATGCCGTGAATTCACAAATCTTTATTTTTTTCCAAAATTGGCTGTTATTCCCTAATAAATTCCCTTTTAAGATTCAACATCTGTAATTGTCATCTTTATAAGTAATTATTCAATTGTCCCACCCCGCATTAATGTGAAAAAGATGGGTCCCTAAGTCTACAAACTGCAAAACATAGTCAGCCCGCTAAATACCCTTAACGTGGACTGAATGAGCAGAACGGATCCCCGTGTTCGTTGTAGCAGGCTTACAGCACTTGCGTGCGGCGCGCGGCTGCGGGTGGTTATGCGTCAAGTAACAATGTCTGCACGTAATATATACCCTCTACGAACTGTAGTATCTACCATCTATGGTGTCAGTCCTGAAAATGCGAACATCTTAATTAACGAGAACACGCTTTTTTTGTACTCCTCAAAGGACGATACGTTTGACTATAATATGATCTTAAATATAAAATTCCCTTATGTTTAATTTGTCAAATTACAAAGAGAGCCGTTCAGAATTTTAGCTGCTAACGTAGATTGACGTCAGCCGAGATTTTTTGGGCGCACCATTAACCGCACACCTGTTTAAAGCACGGCGTTTTTTACACTCGTGCACAAAGATGGCATACTTGACGCTGCGCGAAAAAGCTGCGTCAATGTTATTACATCACGGCACGGCGGTAAAAATGGACTACTATATCTGTTGCATATAAAAGTAGGCCCATAAGAAATGAAGTCTACGTCAAGAAACCAAAATTCACAAATAAATCGTTTTCCAGTTGCAGAAACCAATCATGTTTTTTACATGCAATGTCCTGCGTTGTCTTTTATCATCTAATACAACCGTGGGCGTTGGAAGTGTGAGAAGAAAATTCATATGCCTTTATATGCAAGCGTCACGGATGGGTTTGTTTTGAAAAAAGTAAGGGCAGTGCAAAAGTGATCTTTCTTTCAATTTCATTGACGCTTTTCAATCATCACTAATGGGTGTTGTTTTTGAAAATTTGCCAGGGAGGTGCAGAAAGCTTCCCACTCTAAGTGTCTTAGAGAGTCTGAATCTTTCTCGCACTTCCAGATCATTTTTTCAAAACAAACTAAGCAACCATGAATTGCTCAAGGTTCTTTTTTGACACTATTTATAGAGTACACCTTTGGACATGTTGGAGTGTAGAATTGTTGTTTAATTTATGTAAAACTAACCTCAACATTTTGAATAAATTACGTTAATATTAATGTTAAGTAATTATTGGTACTATTGTTTTTCAAAGTATATGACGGATAAGGACCCCGCCTCATCATTCGACAATGATAATTGAACTTGACCGTATGGGTCATTGCAGGCAGCCCTCGACCCTTCGGGTCTCGGCTGCCTGCACTGACCCGCCATACGGTCAAGTGCGATTATCATGTCGAATGCACTAGGCTAGTCCTTATCCTTATCGTAATCGTGGTGATTACATCTGCAGACAGAGTCTTGACATCATGATGGACAAAGAACTCACCATTCACCATCAAACTCAAGTGTTCTAGACATCACCAAAGTCAGTATCTCACAGACCTGACTATGATCCAGAGACTATCACTCTAACAGCAATCGATATGTGTTTACACACAAGATCTACTGACATCATCAACCTACTCTGCTCTACGACGGTACCCAACTAAAGAGGTCAGGACCTTCAGTTCCTCCTAGGTCCTTGATGACAGACCATCATATGTTTTGTACTCGCATAAGGAGCCGGTGAGGTACCCATCCAGTCTATCCTGATCTTTTCTTCAGGGCCCAGGTCCTCAGATCCATATACCAGGATATCTCTACACAGAGAATAAAAGTATGATTTTGGGACCCGTTACTCTCTTTACGACGAATTGAAACCAAGGCCCTACCATTATTTTAACATACCTGCCACCCTTCCCTGTGTTCATGATTAGTTGCCACTTTTGAATTTTGGGTCTTTTCCTTCCTTGCATGTGCAAAATTATGGGATCAGATCATTATTGGTGGTTTTTCCATTCCTCCCTACGGGCTCTACCTCCCATCACTTTTAGTGTGTTTGTGATATCATAACCCACACTAGCCTAAAATGACCATTTCTAGTGTAAACTGGAAATTAAGTTATTTTTGTCAAGCTGCTTCCTTCAAAACCACATTTCCCCTATTCCTCTACTTTATTTTTGTCGGAGTATACGTCGGCCCCTTTGTATTAAGATAAAAATTAAGGAAATAGCTTTTCTTGTTTAAGGGTTTGACGTGTGATTTGTTTAACGTGTCAGCTGCTTTAAACCTTCAGCATTCTGTTTAGAGCCAGTCATGGACAAATGGAAGAATTTAGTTTTGAGGTGCGAAGTATCATGTTGGCAGAGACCGCGAAGTAACTTGCGTTTGTTTCGTTTATAAAATCGCGCATCCTACGCCTGCGTTCCTGCTTTGGCTGCATGCAGAATGTGGCGCGGATTTTTCTTGCCGCCCATAAGACTCCCATTTGAAAAAAGTCGTACAATTTAAGTGGTTTTCGGCTGTATGGAAAAAGTAAGTCCGGTTCCCTCATTTTTTTATTTCAAATTTTAAAGAACAACATAGGGACCTCAACATTTTGAATTACAAACCTTTATACAAGAAAGTTTGTTATTTTGTAGGCTGACCAAACTCAAATTTAGAACCTTTTCCCATAGAACTTGCGTGTTTAAAAAGTACAACATACCTTTTTGTTGTGCTATACCCCGCGCTCAAAAACAACGTCGGTGACCCCCATTTTTTATTTCAGATCTTACTCAGCAACCATTGTAAATACCATATATGTGAATTCGGGAAAATGTGTATCGAATAGTCACTAACACCGTCAAACCCCTACTATGAATATGCATATCAAATTCAGTGTTGGAAAATGTGATATTGTCCTGTCACTTTTTACACACTTTTAAGTGGTTCTTAAACAGACATCAATAGTTCTTGTTAACAAAAATAGTGTCATTGATAATGTTGTCCTAAGATTATGTCTAAAACATTGTTTTGTTATTAAGAAGAAAGATTTCAATAGCTTACCCAATGCATTGCGGACGGTTTGTACAGATACTGATGTGGGTCGGTTGAGTGATGAAACATGGCTACATTGAACGACTGATCACAACTTGCATTTAAGAGGTGTTCATCCTATACCTATCCACATGAAACCTGGACAAAAACTTCCAATGGAAGCAATGCATTGTGGGAAGCTACTGGTATCTTCTCTGTTGTTATTTTCTCACGACTAATTTTTGGTTTATCAGCAAAATGGATGCTGAGCACTCATTTCCGTTCACCTATTTTGTCCCATCCACCATAGTTTAGTGTAGAATTGGGGTGTCACAAGAATGAAACATTCCACTTGTAATATTAATTTTGAAATACGATTGGAAGAGCTTTATAATGTTATGCCTACAACATAGGATCATTCGATCTTTATGGGCTGGGATCATTTTAATTTGTCCGTCACTTTTGTGACATTAGTCACATCCGTCACATCCAAAACAACTTTCTTGCACTGCTCAAATATAAATATCATTAGTGTACGCAATTTTAGTTATTTTGTATAAGGCGATTGGTGTCACTAAAAAGCACACAATGATTAATTTGCTCCTATTATGCTCTTTTAAATTAAATGCAGACCACTAATCTGTCCGTTCACACCCATTTGTCACATCCCCACAAAGGAGTTTTTGGATCAAAATACCAGCTAACTCATCAACAACTTTTTGTTTGGCTTTTTCACATTGTTGGGTTTATATTTTTATAACTGTCATTAAGTGTTGTCTTTATGTATTTCATACCGCATTTTCCATTTTTAATTTTTCATAACACTGTCTTTTGGCGCTTGCTCAGTTTAATGCATGGGCGTAAAACATACTTTGAAGCAAAGGCCAGAAAACATTTTAAATTAAACAAATGTGAATGTTCTTTGTCAAAAAATCAGTGGACTGAATAAAACCTAATTCTTCAATAACAACTACTCATAAGAATTCAATTGTCCGTTCACAAGAAGAAATGTCACATCCACATCTAAAACTAGCCAATATACTGCGGATTTCTCCAATAAAGTGTTTGAAATATTCTACGCTGTTGTATGAACTCATAAAATGTTAAATCTTCAGCATTCTTTTGGTTGAAAACACTTTGATTCCACATCATCATGATCATTAGTTGTCCGTTACATTAATATGTCACATCCAAATTTTTTAACAACATTGATATCAACTATCTATTTATCCTGGCAAGCTGGCATTATTTGCCCGATTAACCTATACCAAGATCTTTAAACCATTGAATTAACAAGCCATACATTCATTATTTTCAGTGTAGTAAACTATTAGTATCATTCTCATGTTTTGATAACATGTCCATATATCTGTGACATAACAACCAAATTATTCAAATTTGTCCTAGAGAAGCCTGGGGTATACTGTTCGTTGCCCAATGCCAATTGTCAATTAGATGGACAAGTCAATGTACATTATTCATTTGTGAATTTGAATTTATTTTTCAACAAAATTACCCAAAATAAACAAGTACTTGATTTTATTTGAGAGGGGTGAACAAGTAAGCTAGCCAGATGTATTTTGTATTAAAACCTTAGCTTGGCAGAGAACGAGTAGTAAACAACTTTTATCTCACTTTGAAAAATTAACCGTCAGTGGACAAAAAGTGCGCCTATTGGTGAAATGGGCCCGGAATCATCCCTATTTTGACTTTTCTAAATTGCAAAAAACAGGGATATCCCTTTTTCTAAAATTGCAAACAAGTCTTGAATAATTGCCACGAAATGTCCTGAAATATTGTCTGGGCTCCTGACTTCTTCCTGCAGCGTCAAAAACACTAAACCCAGGAACTTCAAGAGACTCTACCCCTGTGTATTCCACCTGGAGGCCTTAAAAGGGGATCACAATAACAACCACCCTGAAGGGTGTTCACGGCACATGCATTCTGATTTTGGGGTTATAAAGTTGGCAGGCATGTTTTAAGTGAAGAACGAGGCCGGGCCGATTCTTCGACACAAATAATGGTGACGCCGGTTTCTTTCGTCCTAAAGAGAGTACCTGGTTTTCCCAAATCAATACCTTTATTCTCATTCTAAACAGCTTTAACATTTAAAACCCAATTTCGCGATACCTTACGGCTAAAGTCCAACACGAAAGGACTGCCCCCACCCAATTGACAACATCAAACATCCCCGTTGAATGGCAACGATCATACACAACTAAACCAACAATTGGCAGCGCGCGTCAACATCTCTAATGCCGGTTGACCGAGCACTCCCCTAAAAGTAATGTCATACGCAGCGCGGACTACCTGGTTCAATTGTCGAATGACCAGGAATTGAACCCAGGCATCAGCCAAGAATTCTTTACATTTTCACAGCTGATTAAGAATATTGTTTCATTTTCACTATTAACCCCCCCCCCTCCCTTGCAAAAGCCTTTCACATTAAATTTTACTTGATTCTGGTCAGTGCCATTTTATTTATAAGCACAGCGTATGTAAAAACTGATGCTCATAGACACTGTGTGTTGTAATTTCTCCTCTCTTTCATGAGGACAGAAAATAAACAATTACATCCAAAGTAGGAATTTGCAGGTCAGATTAGGCACACATCTAAATGTAGACCAACAGTCCAGATAATATAAAAATTTCATATTTTTTACATTAAAGTGTGGGAACCTGGCTGTGGATCACAAAATGACCCTGTTAAAGCCAATACAGCACATTTTTTTGAAGAGCGCTCCCAATTTTCCGGATATTTAGATATTATGCCACAGGTGCGTTGGTAATGGCTAGTAAACAATTCCTGTGAATGTCAATGGTTGAGCTCAAAACTCTCATATGTCGCAAAAGAAGATTTTGTAATTAGACATAATTAATATCGGAGATCTACGATAATAATTCAATGGCTGCTGGAAAAATTCTTCCATAGAAATAGCCGGTGATAATTGTGCCATTGTAGGTGTGTGACTCTCATCCATTTGTTCTTCCGTCAGTGCAGGCAAGTCAAGCAGGAGACACAGATTTATATTATAACACTAGATAGCGACGCCAGCTCAAAAGCCGTAACCATCCTTGTGCATCCGGAGTATATAAGATTTCCATAGGTGGTGGTTGGGTACCAATTAGTCAAATATCCATGATTCCATAATATGGTTGTACCCAATTATTCATATATTCACGCATCTGCATAGATTAGAACGATTTGTACCGTTTCCAGGCCAACAGGTTACGCCGCATGCGCGTACGCCTGTGCGCATTTCGAATGGGAATGACCGTAATGAATATTTATAATTTCAAACACGGTTACGGTGGCGCTTCCGGGGGTATGGCATCTCCTTTTTCTGTATCTATGGTTAGAGATCATTCATGAGTGACACTCATTTATCATGGACGGGACATAAAAAGTGTCGTTTCTAGCTCCCGCATTATTAAATCAATCAGGAATCCCATTCTAATTACAAAAATCGCCTCTTTATCTAATACACCATTTGGCATTACCACTCGAGGTATAGTTTAATAGGACGATTACCAACACAACGTGCTTGCAAAAAATCTCAAATTTTTAAATTGGTTGGCACTCTTCAAAATGTGATGTTATTTGCTTTAAGGGTACATATGATAGTGCATTGAAAAACGAAACAACAATCAACTGTCAAAACATATTGGTTCCTGGTGAAATAAACTATCAACACAGAGGGAATGCCAAAACGAGCCAGATGCGATTCAATGAGTTCATTTTTTTTAGTAGCAAGATATCCTGGCTGAATTTCAATCACCTGCAAACTCAAACATGCATTTTAACAGTTGATGGCACGTTTACGATTAGAAACATGACTTTTTCCCCATGCTGTGTAACTTTTCCAAATACAGAAGAACCTACAGCCAAAACCCTGAAATCCATTTTACCGACTCTTTTAAAAACTTTGTCGGCTAGACAAAATGAGTTGCCCGAAATAATAGGTTGTAACTTGAAACGGCTTGCATATAGTGGCTTTATGCCTCTGTGGAAGCTTACACTCCCAGTGAAAGGAATTAACATTATGAAACAGCACTTTTATCAATCAAATTGTATTTCATCACTTTCACTGGATACATGTCACTTCACAACTTTTAGCACGTGATGCATTGCATTGACTGTTTACAGCCAAAACAAATTGTCTGGTTGGCTGCCAATACGCAAGCTATCCATTTCCGTAAACATTTCAAATCAATGCAGAAAGAAAATTCACAAAAGACCAACATGCCTTGACTGAGTTGGAAGACTTTGAAATTGTTTCCTAATATTAGCAACCTCTGGCTTCAGAAGTGCACAAATTTGGGTAAAACGTAAAGGGGTTGTTCGTATTTATGTGAATCTTGACTTCACTTGATAGAGGCCTGGCACCACATTATACTTACATCAGTAGCGTGGAAACGAAACTTGCGGTTTTGATAATAGAAGCGATAATGCACATTGCAAGGCTCTATTCACTACTGTGCTAATATTGGTGGTTAACCACTCAGGCTGGCAGTTTTTTGTTCATATCTTTGCAAAGAAGTGGAATTGGAAGCTTAAATTTCAGGACGATAATGAGAAAAATACGGCCTTTCATCTGATATCAAAATTTATACTACTTCCGGTTAAATCAGGGGGGGTCCCAGATGCGAGCGGAATAAGCACCTTTAAAGGCTGGCTGAGATTTCCCGATGAGGGCGCACTCAATTTTCGAACAAATCATGTTTTTTGCATATATACATAATGCTTGTCGATACACTCATCACTGGGTGAAATAACTAAGCTCAAATCGAAGTCTTTCAAAGCTTTTCAAATAGAAAATCAAAATGTGTTATGTTATAAAACTTAAATTTCTGAATCCGGAATTTTTGTTATACACAGTATCCTATGGCACTGTTATACAGTGCATAAATGTTTACTGCATGAAAACGGAAAATCCAATTCATCTCTAACTTTGGAATTAAGCATTTTAGGTGATTATCTTTAGTTCTACTCTAGATAACTATTGTTAATTACTAGATAAAAATATATATATTTCAAAATCTCTGAGTCAGCCTTTAAAAAAGGATGCTGGGCATGTTAAAGGTGTATTTCATGATTCTTGCACCAACTGTGTTGTTTAAAGCCTTGTTCACGGCGCTCTATCAACTTCTTCATTGGTTCACATGTTTGATACAAATAATGTCACAGATCATATTAGGTAGAAATCATCCAAGGAGTGGAGAATTCCTTCTATCAAGCACCTAATTTGAGGTGGCCAAATCACCTGGCCTATGTTTCCCCCAGAATGTTCCATGCTTCCACTAGCAAGTTCAATATGTTCATCTCAGGCAGAGCATTAGTGAGGATTTGATAGTAGTTTTGTACAGGGAAAGATAACACCACAAAGCAATTTAATCAAGGTTGTTGCCCTGAGTAGCACAACCACTGCACCCGACCACAAGGGGTATTTGTGGTTTTATACCTAGACTAGTAGGATACTGGATGCAATTTGCACAACAAAAACAATGTTCAAAATAATTAAATTTGAGAATTTCAATAAATACCATACAGAGTGAAAAATAAATACGAAGATTGTCAGTTCTTAGAGGACAGCTTTAAGGCTATATTGTTTATAGTTCACTACAGATATTTTTGAGCAAATCTTATTTCCAAAAGTGCAGAACTCTGATGGTGCCTTTTGATGTTATGAGCAAATGTTTGTACCACAGTGCCACATTGGCCACTTTGTTGTAATTCCTGGCCGTTTATAAACAGAAAATACAAAATTACAAATTTCTTCCAGACTAGATAGAATTTGCCCATAAGATTAGGCACACATACTACACCTAGGCCAACAGTTCAGGCGATATAAAAATCTCAACTTTTATTTAAGGCAAATTGGGGGACATGGCTGTGGATCACAAAATGCCCCTTTAAATATAAATTCTTCACTACTCCCTTCAAGTAAAAGATTAAAAATTCAATCCTCAAATAAGTTAAATTGATAAAATTCACTCTGAAAGAGGAAATCACTTCAAAAAAGTGAAAATCGGTTCAAAAGAGTGAAATTTCACTGGGAAAGGATTGCTTAGTGATCAAACTTATTTAAAGTGTGATACCTTTAAACAATCCTTATCAAGCAAAATGTCACTCTTTTGGAGTAAATTTTACAAATTATACTCTTTTAGAGAGTGACATTTTCAACTCTTAAATTACATTTGAGAGTTAGTACTAAATGCGAGCTAATCTGCTCCACTTAGACCAATGATGGCTATTATGAATGATATAGGCAAAACATGAACACCAGAATACATTAAGAATGTATACTTCAGAAAGGCCACAAGTTTGCAGAGCTGGTGGCAAATAGGGTTTTCAACATTTGAAAGAACTGATTGTGTACAACATAAAGGATTGAGAAACAAAGGTCGTAAATAAAGTTAGGAAAAAGGACTTAAAAATGTAACTCGGAGTTAAGGTACCACACCAAAAGTATGCTCTGTTAAGATGTGGCAAAGTGTTATCATGCTTTATATGCAAGCATAAAGTTTATACTGAGTAAAGGCTTAGGTTTAAATTTTAGAATCTGGGGCCATAAGAGAACAAATTATTTTGGTGGTAAAATTTTAATGGCCAAAAAGTGAGTTGTAAAAGTGACTCCAAACCTCCATAATGATGATAACTAGATTTCATAATTGCCAAAATTTTTTTTTAGTGTGCATGAAACGGACGGATACACATGCAGGAATAAGAAGAGTGCCAGTGGCAGATTTATGGAAAAGGGCCCTGTCAGCTAGGGTGCAAAATAACCAAAGGCACCGAACGGCGAATGCCGTCGGTTTGCCCCCTACAGTTGCCTTGATGCACCTACATTATCCTATTGTTTTGGGGGCTAATCTTTTACATGTATTGTCCTTCTAAATTGAGTGCCGTTTCTTCAATAACTGCCTTGCAATGGGGTGGCCCTTTCAGTAATCTTATTTTGCACCCTGCAGTGTCAGCAGGCTTAAGGTGGGGGCCCCTTAGTGTCGCGAAGCAACACAATGTCCCGCTTTAGTGCGATTAAGGTGGTGTCTGAGGGGGGCCCTGAGGGCCCAATATTTTAGGGGTGCCCTGTCAGCAGCTGCTGACAACTGCTGACTCCTAAATCGGCCAACTGAAGAGTGTACTCCTTAAGATATTTCAAACCATATTTCATGTCTGATATTAAATTTAATGCTAACATAATTATTAGGCTGTAATTCAGCTACTAAGCTCCCTGAACCAACGCAATGAGTTAACTTAGGCGACAACAGCGTTATCGTCAGGGATATTGTGACATTTTTAACTTGAAATCAGTGATCTGCCTGGGTAATTCCCACATTATATGAAACATTATTAACGGTAAGCATCATTTTTACACGGTTGATAATGTTTGTTAAACGATACACACATTGGGGATGCCCTGCCATGTAGGTGCTGAAGGTCTGGTTTGAAACCATACATCTGTGAGAATTAAATTTTTACATTTGCATGCAATGTTTGTATTTAAACTGAGTAAAAAAGGAGAAAAAGCAATGAATTATTTTGTTTTCATGCTTTGGAGGAGCAGCCTTTAAGACCATGCTAAATAGTCAAATGCAGAGGCTAATATTTGCTAATAGTGCTATTTTTTAAAAGCCCAAGTTCTTGTGCCTGGCATATTACATATCACTTACGTGAAGAAGTTCAACTTACTATAAAAAGATTTAGAGGTGATATAACTAGTTAGGGTTTTTGTTTCATAATTGATTAGATATTTTGAAATTGATTGGTATGTAATACATCAATTATATGTATTGAGAAATATGGAAAGTTCGCAGATGGATTAAGTGGGCATTACTGGCACATTTTCACAACAAAATATGAAATTCGTTAATTTGCCGCAATGATAGTCAAGAATGCGATTGGAAGAATACAGATATATTTACAAGCAACTAACATAACCAAAAAACAATTGGGACATTAATAAGAGGCTAAAGACATCCAGGTAATTTGTAACAGCAACTTTAAAGTTTTAATGTGTCTTTTTAAAAATAGGCACAGACTTTGTACTCTGGATATTAAAACCCGGGTTAAACCACACAAAGGTCAAAGACTATCAGGGGTCCGTCTGGCGCAGTATTATTATTTGGGGGTGCGGAGTTTCCAGTAGTGGACCTTCGAGCGTGAAGTGCGATGAAGTAAGGGTGGGTGCAGGGGCCCGCTTAGGACCCTGGAAAGCTCTGCTGCATTTTTGACAATTTGAACATTAATTTAATGGTGATACACCATTACTTATTCTGGAAAAATCTGGAAAAAAAAAAAACTAATGCCATCGGCCCAGCGTTGGAGGCAAAAATTGGCAACTTTCAAGCATGATAATAGCGGACCTTTTGCAGATTGCCGTTTTTTGGCTACGGGCCCTGTTCCGTCGTCTGCTGAATAAATGTCGCGTCCGGCTCCATTTTGTTATAAAATCGTGCTGTTTACCCAAAAGGGTGCTGATAAATCATTTCAGTTGAGGTCTATATGTAAAAGCTTTAACAACCAATGCCAAAAATATCCATTTTGACAAATCTTGAGGGCTACACTTTTTTTCAAATGTGCCTCTCTTTAAGCAAAAACCTTTCTAAAGGTCCAATTATTTTAACCCCCCTGGACACTGTCTACCTAAGCACATTTTTGATTATATTACTTGGAAGGTAATATCATATATACATGTACAATCCAAGATATTGGTTAATAAATGGTGGTATTGTTTTGACAGAGATAGCCCTAGTTTTGATTGGATACCACCCCGACGATTGTTGTCTATTAACCTGAAAATAAGTTGGATTTTCCGACCAGCCCTTAGGCATGATTTATTTTGGGGGGTGCGGGACTCTTCGAACAAGTGCACCTTTTTTTTTCGAAAAAGTGGACCTTTTTTGCTTAAAAAAGTGGACCTAACCCCTAAAAAGTGTCTTTTGTTTTGTTTTGAACTTTAAAAAAAAAAATCACCAAAAAGTGCTTTCTTGTCAAATTTCTTTCTCCTTTGGACCTTTTTATGAAAAAAACAAGCAAAAAGGTGGACCTTTAACTAAAAAAAAAAACATATAAAAATGTATAAACATTAAAACCAAAAAAATCATTTAAACCCCTTTTCTGTTCTCCCCTTCTGGAACTTTAGGGGGGTGCAGCTGCACCCCCTGCAGCCCCACCCCCCCCCGCCCCACTTTACGTGCCTGATTTCCTACTTTATTTGTAAACCAAGCATAAAATCAATCATTTTCATGATAAAATATGGCATGTTAGACTTTAGCCATTTCCCGTGGGTCTTTACTACCAACCATTTCCAAAACAACCAGTGCCCAAAACAGTGTACTTTTGATGAATAATAGGGGGCCCGTTTGTTTACATTTTAACACAGGGAGCACGCCAACCTTTTTTTTAATCCCAATGCTATTTTGGTTACTATATCCAGAATAGATAGGCTATGGACACACTGGGAATTTAGAAATCCAGAGGGCTGTTTTCCGTAATTCACACAGACCCCTGGTGGGCCCCCGGGGGGTCAACTCTAAACAGTATGTTCAAGTTACTATCAAAATGGGGTTCAAATGAAAGGAAATCACACCGGAATATGAGCTCACATTTTTTAGGTCAGAACCTACCCACCGTTGTGAAACTCATGCATTAACCATAGTCTTACAAAGCCCTTTTTTGTAAACACGGATTACAAGGGGGTGGTACCACCTCGAGAATGCGCTTATAAAGCACCCGATGTTTTGATTTAATACCAGGGGATAGCTATGGTCATCTCTTCTATTGATTTCAAAATAAGTACCAAGCATACCTAGTATGGCCCGTCACAATGACGTCTTCAAGTCTGCGAGTCGGCCCAAAAAAAAAAATTGACATTTCATAGAAATAGGCGAAAATCCGATTTTGCGCTTTTAAAAAAGTATGAGAATCGGATTTTCATGCGGGTTTCAGCTCTAAATGATGACAAATGACTGGTTCTGGTTTACATAAACATAGAGTTTTAGAGCCCATACTATGCATATATTTCAAAAATGCACCATTAAAATATCCTGGGTGGCAATTACACCCCCTACCTTCGACTTTTGACGGCAGATCCTAACCCCGGCGAAGGTGCGACCTTCGCATTTTTTTTTCGATAAAAGCCCAGAAAGGATGATAAAATGATTACCTGTACCTGGAAAGCTTTTAATGTTGGAGCAAAGTTCACTTCCTGGGGGGGGGGGGTGAGTGGTAACCACCCACCCCCCTGGTAGACGAGTGTTTAAAGTGCTACAGCATATCCACGTGTTATCAAACGGGTTTGTGTGATGTACAGACTATATCTCAAATGGTTATTGCATTGTGCCACCGATCATTGTACATACATTTTTCCATTGTAACTGATCACAGAATGAAACCATGCAGCCCAACCTCCTCTTTTGGGCCATTTAAGGTTCATTTAGTACATTTAGGAATTCATTGGTATATTATATTGATCTGAGCAATATGTTACTCATTTCTTACCACATTTGTATGATTTTAAAAAAAGAAAAACTGTAGGCAATTTTTCTGATTTTCCCTGATCAGAATTAAAATTCCCCGATATTTCTCCGATTTTGTCGCAAACCAGTGGCCCGCCTAAGGGCCCCCCTGGTGTATGTTAGGGCCTAGGGCCCTAGATTGGTGACAAAGTTACTAAGGAAATATTGTCTGGCTGTTATAGCGGAACCAGACTTTTTGGGGGGAGCAAATGTGATTTTTTCTTGGAAGTGAAAATGGGCGAGGGGGGACCAACATGGGGAAGCAAAGTTATTTTTTTTGGAAATCGGGGGATGGGCAAAAACATTAACAATGTAGAGATTAGTTTTAACCAATTTTGCGCCAAAATCGCTGATTTTGCCAAAATGGGTGATTTTAGCCTGAAATCTCTATTTTTATGCCACAAAAACATATCTTACATATGGCCAATTCCGCAATTATCCTGGTCCCTTTCATGTACTACCTCTTGGTCCTTTCTCAACTACCAGATTTCCTTCCAATTTACCTCAAGCGTACCCTTCCACAGGTCCCTTCCAAAACTCGCCAAGGTTTCCTAATCAACACCAACATTTGTTTGCCGATCATTTCACTTCACAACAACTTTATTGCCTTTATTTACTTCCAATTCTAGGTTTTTCTTTTCACCAATCCTCAAAAATGAAAAAAATAAAGGTTTGGGTTTTTTTTGTCAATATTTTTATTTTCGCTTATCTAAAAGAATGGAATATTTATGTTTGATAAATTTGTAACATTTTTATTTTGTTAATTTACTCCTAGTTTTATTTTTTCGATGAAAGTCTATTATTTCTTTGTTTTTGTTATATTAATTTTTGTTGTATTATAAAATATTTTTTACATATGCCAATGACTTGTTTTGTTTTGTTTTATTTTGGTGGTATGTCATATTTTTCCCTTTCAAAATTTTTCAAAAAAATCACAAGCAGAAGCAGCAAGCACAATTACAAACAATCACAATTATTAAAAAAAAATACGCAGAAAAATACCTAAAAATCACACACAGGTGTAGTACATCTAAAATATAAGCAGGAGAAACAGCACAAATTTGGAAAAGATACACAGTAACATCCACAGACTCTTAAAGGAGGAATTAAAAATCGAACCTCCATTTTCTTTAAAATGGCTTGGAAGTTTCCCTATTTCATAGGCCAACAAGAGTATTCGGATCTCCGTATAAACATTATAAAAGCTTTAAAGTTGCAAAAATGGGCTAACTGGCAAACATAAATATAATATTGGGACACACAAAAATAAAAGATGGTGTGATAAAGTTATCCTTTAAAAAACCCAAACATCTTATCAAAGTTTGAAATAGAGAAATCAATGTATGTTTTTATCCTGAATGATGCTAAGAAGGAGCATTCCCAAATAGGCTCTACATAATCACAATCCACAAAAAATATAGTTAATTTTTCTGGAAATTTTTCACAAAAGTCACAAAGTTGGATCTCTTACGATTATTTTAAAAAGAAAATCATCAATGGCAATTGGGGAGCTTTACGATTTATTTTAACAAGAAAATCTCAAATGCAAAATTTTTGCTTTGTGGAAAACCTTAAAATAAAAAAGAGCGAAAGTTTTGTGTCATTGGAGCATTAGAATTAGTATCATATTTTAGTTTTAAACATTGTTTTGTATATTTGTTCAAATTTCAATGCTTATATTTATTGTTCATTAATGTATTTATTTGATATTTAATTATTTTTTTAATGTCCTTATGGTCGTTGCTTTTTAATTTTACAATTTCATTTTTAGGTACCCATTACTTTTTATTTTAATAACAGAAAATGATTTAAAATACCATGCGAATCCTTTACTGAACAAATTGTTTGCTTTTTATTTTCGTTACTCTATTTTATTTTGGTAAGTGTGGTTTTACATTATTTTAGAATAATTTTTATTATTTTGTTTATGTTCATTTGTATTTAGTTTGATTACATTAATGTTCCGTTTGTACGCTGCAAGTCAAAAATAACAGTGGAAGATCGTTTATTATTATACTAAATTTCAAGATAATTTGTATTTTTGTATTAACATAGCATGGCATATTTTTGTTTTATTCATTTTAAAAAAAAATGATATTCGAGATTCTTTAGTGATTTGTCATCTTCTTTTTATAATTTTGTTTTCTTTAATTTTCATGTTATTTCTTTATTTTACCTTAAATTTGTTTTTTTAGTATTAATTTTGTTTAATTTTTAAGCTGACAATGAATGCATTTATTCCATGACGGAGAAACCTTAGAGATGGGCTATTTTTTATGAGAAATCCTTAGACATATGGGCCCAATTCCCCCCCCCTCCAAAAAAAAAAAACTGCCACAGATGCTCTTAAAAGCCACAGTTTTTTATTTAAACAAAAAAAGGATATTATTTGAAGCAATTATCCTTAAATATTGGTACACTTTTACCAAATGCCCATAGGCTGGGAAAATGCCATGCCATGGTGAGGGTTTCGAGTCCTCAGCCGCACATCCCCGGACCAAACCAAATCCGGAGTCCCCCCCCCCTCCGCGCTGATACAGTCCCACTTCATATAAGAAAAAAATAGAGGATATATCCCACTTTAATCAAGACGATCATAAATATCCCCCTGACATATGTATATATGCTAACTTATCAAGTTAGCATGGAATTAAGCTGTCAAATTCTGCACTCTCACTTTGCAAGTACCACCGAACTCAAGGTCTTCACAATATCACACAAGGTTGACAAAGCACATCTGATGCATTTTAAGTACCAAATAATATCCTCGACAATTCTGAACAACAAAATGTCATGGGATTAAAGCATTTTAATGATGGTATTTGTAAGCGGATAGTCAGTGCAAACTTGCTAAAGACTGCAGCAGGGCAGAGTACAACAGTACAACAAGCGTAGCACAAGCCACGTTGCCAGCCCGTTGATGCCATTTCACTCCAAGATCAAAGAGAGGGGGGCGCTACAGATGTGTAAAAATAGGCTATTTAAATGGGTAATACACCACGTGCCATAGAAAAAAAATTAAATTTATTGTATGCAGATGAATGAAAAGTTTGAAAGTTTATTACATTTCCTTCTCATTTTCTACCAAAATCCACCCTTCTAAGGGCTGTGAAAAAACAAAATGACAATCAATAAAGATTAGAACAAAGTTAATGTTCCTTACTTGTACTGTAGGGGGGCATATATTGGACCCCCCCATTTACCAAGGGGTTGTGTGAATTTTTTGTGGGTGGGGTTATCCCTGAAAGGGTAGATACTAGGGGCATATAAAAGTTATCAAAATGTGTGTCAAGTAAAAATAGCATGAAATCCACCATGTTTGGGACCCTGTGCATCCTTTATTTTGAAGAAATCGTGAGAGTGGCTTTAAGACTGTAGATTTTTCCACACCTTGGCCGGAGTTTTTTCCAACCTTTCCAAAATCTCCAACCCAGGAAGGTATATAACAAAGGCTATGGACAATTAAACTGCAATTTACCTATGGTCAGACTCACAATTCAAGACAGGGTCAGAACGTTTTTAAAATTCCACCAGAAAGTTTGGCTAGTATTAAAAGTATCACCCTGTGTTAAAAAAAAATCCCCAACCTTGTTTCAAAGGTGTCAGATCTAAAACATGGTTGAGGTTGTATGACCATTACTTCAAACTGATACCTTCGAATGCCACATTCTCTCGGCGTAAAGTTCCTCAAAATTGTTCTCACACCTTAGTACCATGCATTGTGCAAATTGTGTGATTAAAGGGACAAAATGGCATGTGAAAAAAAAATTTTTGACATAATGAAAAGGACGCTTACTGAAATCACTTCCACAAGTGTTGAAAACAATTTAGAGGTTTACATTCTGTAAAAAACAGTTAAAAAAAAAGGAAGAGTCCGGGGGAGGTGGCAGTTTTGGCAATTGCGGAACAAGGGTGTTCACATCACTGCAGAGAATTTAAGTGTACTAGCATTCAAAAGCATCAGATCCGGGATTCAGGCATGTACTTTAGGCTTGTAGTATGATATTGTTGCAAGGGAAAGATGGATTAGCGGGTGGGATTAGATATGGATTAGACATATACAAAGCAATGGTTGTGAGCTGGTGACCAAACATGCTTTTCAAGTTTGGGTAATGCTGAGCAGTAAGTCGCATCCTTGGAACAGGCTAGCAGGAATCAAGTGTTAGTAGATTCAATTGTGGTAGAGTTATGGGCAGAGTTGGACTTCGTCCATTACTCAAATAGGGGACAGAAATACCTTGAAATCTTCGATTTCTTCCTTGCAATTACAAAAGAAGATCGGATTGAAAGAAGCTGGCCAACTACAAATAAAAGTTAGTTGTCGTCCAGTCAATACTTTGCATTTTATACCAGTGATGCCATAGGTTGGGTCTACCCCAGAATTGGTTTTTTAAACATTGCCACCAAAAAACATAAATTTAGAAGGCTTCAGTAACTGGTGTTACAATGCAGAACCTTTATCTTACTTATTCATAATAATAAAATCAGCTTTAACTGCTTTCACTGAAACTATTCCTGGATAGTTTAAGCTCTTTGCAAATTCTAGGGTTTATGCTTTGACTATTGATTGGGACGTGTGAAATTAGCCCCAAAACCGCTCAAGGGTTGGCTACAGCGCACATCATACACAAATACACGGACTAAAGTTTTTATATACTAATCCCCTCAATCCATACCCCCACCTACAAAAAAGTAGAGGCTATTCCACTATCAACTGGAATCTAGTATAAGATATTTTGCATTCCCTACCTCCTGCAACAATCAATAAATAAGTGGAAGAAAGGTGTCACACAGATTGGACCAAAATGCCATTTATGCACCGAAAAGATCGTGTTTAATCCTAGTACCATGTATGGTGACTTCTTTTTCTAAAGCTTCCATTATCAGGCATTCATGCTAAAAAAGTTTTTGATCACATTCACCATGGTAGGTTTCAAAGCCCCATGCTTGTTGGATTCTTTTTTTTTTTTTTCCACAGGATATTAAAGGCTGACTCAGAGATTTCCTGTTGAGGGCACACTCAATTTCAAACAAATCATGTTTTTTTTTTGCATGCATAACATGCTTGTCCATATACAATCATAGTGTATAAACTAAGCTCAAATTGAGTCCTTCATAGAGAAAATCACATTTTTTATAACATTCCGGATCCGGAATTTTTTTTATACACGTATCATATAGCACTGTATACTGTGCATAAGTTACTGCATGAAAACTGAAAACCAATTCATCTCTAACTTTGAAATTGTATATTTTAGGTGACGATCTTTAGTTCCAGATACTTTTTTAATTTCTACCAAAATAATTATATTCAAATCTCTGATTCAGCCTTAATAGCTTTACACATCGGTTGAAACAGTATATACTGAAGTCAATAAAAAGATAAATCAAGGCTGCTAGTAATTACGAATTACATACTGCAAACATGGGGCATCTGCAAAATAAAGATTTGAATGAGATAGCTCTGTTAAAGGCGACTCGAATTTCGAAATATAATTTTTTCTTGTATAGTAATTAAAATAGCCCATCTAGAATTAAAGATAGTCACCTAAAAATACTTATCCAAATTAGGATGAATCGGATTTTTCGTCTTCCATGGCAGTCAGCAATTATGTCACAGTATAACAATGGCCAAAAATATCGTGTATAACAAAATATCCGATCGGAATTTTTATTCAAAGTGTGATTTTCATATGAAGGACTTGATTTGAGCTTAGTTAGTTATTTCACACAGTATTAGTATACTACAGCATTACGTATATGCAAAACATGATTTGTTTTGAAAATGAGTGCGACCTCATCGAAAATCTCTGAGTCACCTTAAGATTGCAAGTGTGTTACCAGTACCTAGATAATCTACTAAGATAGCCTGATACTGAAAAGCATATAGATCATGCTGATGAAAAAAAAATGACAGATGATGCGGCCTATCAACAGGGCTGATACTACTGGTGATTTATGCATGTTAGTCGCCCACTGTTTCAAAAGGGATGACAACAATTGTAATGTATTTGCATAAAATTCAAATCATATTTAGTTTACAGTGTTGTATGCCTATAATTAAAGGGGCATTTCCTTGATCCCATCCTCCCCTCGGGGCTCCCCTCCTCCCAACTTACCCCCAAAAAAGTTGAGCTTTTTTTATCTCTGAACCATTGGCCCTAAGAATTATATGTGTGCCTAATCTTATGTGCAAATGCAATCTACACGGGAGAATTCAAAAGTTTCTGACCAATAACAAACAGAAATTAATAAGTATAACCAAAAACAAAAAAAATGGCCTATGGGGCACCGTGATACAATATTTGCTCAATAATCATAAATCATTGCAAATCACTGAAATTTTGGAAATAATCTTTTATTAGTGATATCTAATGGAGCATAAATAAAAAAAGGTCTAGAATTCAAAATGAAACTAATATATCATGTAAATGGGCGACCTCTTCTCTAAACCAGTCCATTACCCATGCAACATTCCAAACATCGTTTTGATCACATTCACCATGGTAGGCCGATACCCATTCAGGATGTTTTTTTTTTTTTTTTTTTAGAGTAGCATAGTGTTTTACACAGAAGTTCTCAACAGTAAATACTGAGTCAATAAAAAAGATAACAAGACGGTGGTAATTACTGCAGTCCTACTGCAACCTGGGGCACTGCCAGATTTTATGAGAAAAAATTCTTATCAGCAAGGATTGGCTACTGAAGATACCATGATACTGAAACATCTATCGACTATAGGGCATTATATGAATTACATGCTGTGAAAATTATGTTTTCATATAAAACAGGGCTGATAGCTACTGGTGATTGTGCACTGTATCAGTCTCTACTGTTTCAAATGGGTGGCAAGGGCAATTGCAAAGAAGATTTTTGCATAGAATTCAAATATCATCAGTCAAAAGCATTTAAAGCTAAAGTTTATTTTCTGTTGTGTATGCCATAATGAATATGCATGCCATATGTGGAGCTAAAGAAGATACAGTAATAACTTAATTATTTCCTTTTATCTGGTTTTTGTTCTATCTTGACTCATACTTGAAACAAATTAAAAAATTTTTTATCCCATCACATGAGACAGATTATACAAATGTTTTCTTCACAGGTCAAATCCAAAATACAAATGCAAAAACAATGTTCCAATAATAACTGCCACTCTTAACGGATACATGTTTACTGTGGAACAGAGTCAACCCCTCTCAGCTCCCAAGCCTGCAAATTTTCTCAAAATTTCAGTTCCCAGCCCCTACTTTCAGAACGAAATCATTCACAAGCCCCAAGTTTGGAAATCTGGGCCCGCACATCCCTACCTGAAAAAAGTTGAGTGCCCCCCCCCCCGGGTATCTGATACCCTTTTGTACGGTGCCTTTTTTGCAACCCCTTCCCTTTGTACTTGTTCTCCAACCCCTCCACTCGTGAGCATTGCCCATCACGTCCGGTACTACGCAAATATATTTTCCCTCAAAATCAGATTAAAACCATTTCCAGACATTGTCAAAGGTAATAACTCGTCCAAGAAATAGTTTCCTGGCCATCAAGGCCAACGTCACTCAGTACTTCTAGAAAAGGGCGATATACAATAAATGGTGTCTGGATGTCGGGCAGACGTCCATGCCAGCAATTCGTTATCAATTAGGATTATTACACATGTGCAAATTCTCCTGTTTAGCGTAGCAAAATGCTACCCATTTGAAGTAACTGCTACCAAATTTTGCTGATATAGCATTTTTTTGACAAGGCCGCAAATAAAGAAGGAATAAAAGCATCCGCATTTGGTGTTAAAATTGTCACAAAACTGCTATACAAAATTTTCAAAGGACTATTTTTTGTTTTTTGCACACTGTTATTACAGCCCGAGGCTTTGTGCAAGAATGATCCAAAAGGTAAAATGTATCTTTTAAAACATTGAACAAATCGATACATGTCACATTAGTAAAGAAGGTTTCTGTAGTGGGTCATGCATGTTTTAATTTAATGCATGTTTTTAAATTATAAAGTTAGGTCTTATTTGTATGTTAATGAGGCCAATTTTTGACTATCGTGTTCCCTACTTAATATGAGAAGCCTGGCACTTATACACACTGACCATCAAGTATCGTGGAAACATGCTTGCGGTTTTGATTCTGACTCGATAACTCAAGTGTAACGCGCCTATTCACGACTGTGGCTATATGATGGGTTATCCCCCCTTAAAACGGTAGTTTTTTATCTGCACTTGGAAAGAATGGATTTGAAAGCTGAAATTTCAGTACTACAATTAGAAATACACTTTCTTCATATCAAAATTTATACTACTTCTGGTAAGTAGGATGGTGGGTCCAAAAGACGATCGGAACACAGCACCTGTAAAGTCACACGTAATTGACCTTCTGCCCTAGATTGGAAATGTCAAACTCACAGGGTGGCCTATTTTGCACACCATGCACAACATAATAGACCTTATCAGCATCATTCATCACTGACACTGGGATGGCATCGCCGGATGCGAAACCAACCTTTGCAAAATGTGCATAAAGGGTGCAGAGGCATTTTCTGAGGGTGAACTGTGGGTCCTTCTCCATAGACACTGTACAAATGGTCATTTATTGGGGGCGGGACCGGCATGGCAAGGGTTTAGCGGTGGATGCCCCCCCATGATTCCATGTTGACTTTAACACATATGGTTATGCGTTGCTAGCATCCGTAAAAAAAGGTGAAAGAATCCCAAATCTTTCTAAAATTTGGCTGATGATGAGTTTGCGCATATCCATGCGTAATTTTGTAAAAAAAAAAAAAAAAAAAAAAAAAAAAAAAAAAAAAAAAAAAAAAAAAAACAAAAAAAAAAAAAAAAAAAAAAAAAAAAAAAAAAAAAAAAAAAAAAAAAAAAAAAGGCTTCATCTTACTTTTTTCCTACCTTTTCCCTTGCTATGAATAAGTGTGATACTGTGAGGCTTTATTGAATTTTGATACATGAAAATGTCTTCTCGTTCTTTGGAGTTCACTTGAATCTACTTGTACCCTAGTACAGGGAACCTTTACGTCGTTTTTTTGACATTGGTGGTCGTAAATGTGAACATGCAAAGTGATAATGCTCAATCTGACATCCTGCGAAATTTCAGTACTGACTCCGGTTGACTACTTGTACCCTCTATTTTATGCCTGTTAATGTTTTTTAATTCATTGATGGAAAGGATTTTACGATACTCTCTTGCGCGCGCCAAAATCCCATTTCCCAAAGACTTGGCAACTCTGATGGCAGTGTTTTTTAGAGAACAAAACTTATGAAATGGAGGTACTTTTACAATTATTTTTTTTTTTTTAGAATTAAATCACAATTTAATGTTAGAAATAGATGGCGTATTGATTGATTCTTCGCAGTTTAAACTTTATGGTTATTTTTGGACCGAAGTCCTTAGATTTATCTTTTTTTTTTTTTTTTTTTATTCTTTTAGAACTTGGCCTTTGACAGTTCCAAAGGCAAAAAGTTAAAGCCAGGCCCTGACAGTGACTCGTCAAATTGGTGACAGCCCACAGAGCGCTGCCATTGGACGATATAGCGGCAAACTTATTTAATACGCTATCTGGTATGCCATCTGTCACGTGACGACATGCATACCTGGTTGCTGTGTGCCCATTGCATTAGATTGGGCCGTTGTTTATGTCCCTTCGCTGTCGAAGCTCTGCTAATATTCCCAACCCCCGCGGAAGCTCCAAACGGAGTGTGATGAATTAACGTGAAAATCTCATTATGGGAATCAGCAGACAGCCACAATCAATTCCCATTTATTGTTGTTTTCCGTGTAAGCTCTATTTAGAGGAGGATTTGAGGAGCCCGGGAAAAATTGTGAGGGATGAGAACATGAAGATTTAGTGTGAGGCCGGAGGGGCATGAACTTTTAATTGGGACATCTCATAAAATCATGGGAATGGGATATTATTTCTAACGGAGTGAAGCTATAGGTGAAGGCGAATTATTTCCTCCATCCTCTTGGCGTAATACGACCGCTCCCTCAGCCCGGTCTCTGGAAATGGGCAAAAGTAACCCCTACTGGAGGTAATACTTATAACATATATCACTGTAAAACTCTTGTCATGCTGCATCTGAAAATGATGCATGGTTGTGAAATTTGTACCTGTGTGGAGGTCAAACAGGGTCATTTGGGGTCATCCGAGGTCATCTGAGGTCAAATATAAGGAAACCACTATAGCAATGCAAGGGGTCTCAACAGGCGGCCCGCTGGCCAGATCCGGCCCGCGAAAGCTTTGCGTGGTTGCCTTTAACATTTTGTGAAATATACAGCAAACATACCAAAAGAGGGTGCATCTGGCCCCCGAGCATGAATATTTGAAGGGTATACGGCCTGCCATGGCCGCGCGCCAAAATAGTTGAAGAACCACCTGCAACTATATTTCATCATTGAACTATGACTAAAATCATCATTTGTTAAATTTTGGTATCATGTGACGAGAATAACTTTTTCTATCATTTGAAACCAATTTTGAGGAGATAATGCACATGGTTCAAATTTCGGCAAAAGGGCCTTTTTCGGTCATTTTTTTTTGTTCATTTTGGGAAAAATTTGATTTTGGAGATTAGGTTTTTACTCATCATGATAGTTTGCTCTTTGGGGAGTTCAACACGAGTATTTATCAACCAAAACACTGGACCAACCACATAATACTGTGCCTATTCAAAAAAAATCCTAGGAATACACAAGCCATTCAAATTTTTCGTGCAAAGGTCATACCTTTAAATCCAAGAAACCGCCTTTTTCAGGTCAGGGTTCAGATTAGAAGGCCTACCATTACATAATCATCCTTCTTGTCGAATTAGGGTCATATGAGATAATACATTTTCTATCATGTGAAATCAATTTCGAGGGCTTAGACAGAATGATTTTCACATTTTTGGCAAAACTGGCATTTTGGTCATTTTTTTGTCTAATTTTTGGGCAAAATCTATGAAAATGACCTTTTCAGTCAGGGTTCAGATTAGGAGCCTACCATTATATATATCAACATTCTGTTGATTAGGTGTCATATTAAATAGAATGCATTTTTTATATCATGTGAAATCAATCGAGGAATTAGCATAATTGTTTTCACATTTGGGTAAAAAAGGTCATTAATGAGATTTTTTTAAAACACTTCCATCTTTATTGCTCAGTTTTGGACAAAATTTGAAATAAGATCAACCATTATCCATTTGATACTATGCCCTTTAGGGGAAATAAAAGTTTGTTTGTTTTTTTTCTTCCAAAATTGCCCCCATATAGTTGCATATATACCGACAATTTCAGAGTATCATAGACACGTTTTTAAGTTAACGCTTTTCATGTCCAGGGATCAATACTTTCAGGCCTATGTATATGCCTTATTCTTGTTGAATATAGATATCCTTTTTAAAAAAATTCGCATCATTTTGATATCAATTTTGTAAGAGTTATTTCGAAATGGCTTTGGATTTTGATTAAAGTGGCAATTTTGCCATTTGGGGTAAAATTAGAGAAACGCTAGTTGGACCACAACAATTTGGCAATCCCATTGTGCGGCAAGGTGGTATCACATAATGGAATAAAAGTAGCTATCATGTGATAACAATTTTTTGATAGGCTGATTTTAAATTTTTTTTAAAGTGGGGGGGGGGGAAGAATCCGATTCATTTGATCCCGTATAATCAGGGGTCAATGCGAATACGTTTCTGTAATGGATATATTTTTCCGTATAATCCTTGGGTGGAGTCCAAGACCATACAAGTGACTTTTTTGGCGAAGTTGAGCTGTTTACATAATACGAAAAGGTTGGTCAGGACACATTTTAAGATATGAAAAAATTAAAGAAACAATCAATTACGTAATTAACATATTAGCTTTCACACCTATGTGGGAGATTACATGTGCCACTTAATGATTTGAAATGGATGGATATTCTCAAAATGATCCTTGAAGAGAAGGTGACCGTAGGTCCCATATAAGGTGTTCAAGGACGGGTGACTATAAAACAAAGACCCAAGGACCCAAAGACCCAAGACCCCCTCAACTATAAAACAAAGACCCCTCAACTATAAAACAAAGACCCCCTCAACTATAAAACAAAGACCTCAACTATAAAACAAAGACCCACCTAACTATAAAACAAAGACCCCCTCAACTATAAAACAAAGACCCCTCAACTATAAAACAAAGACCCCTCAACTATAAAACAAAGACCCCTCAACTATAAAACAACGACCCCCTTTTTGTTTTGCGAAATGTGACCATTACATGAATATCACTCGTATTCATTGGTATTAAAACAAAAAGGTCATAGAACCGGGCCAACAGGGTGGGTGCCGTGGGATCAACTCCGGCGAGTGCATTCATGTTGTTAAAACTCATTTCCGTCGTCGAAGAAGAAAATGACTCGGAAGTGTTATTATGAGTTTATGTATATGACAAACTTACAAACCATGCAAAATATCCACTTTGGAAAGCTTGAGGGCGCACTATTTTAAGTCGTCCGCTAGGAAATACATTTATGGTGGCATGATAGTGTGTGTGTGTGTGTGTCTGTCTGTCAGTCTTGTGTCTCTGTGTGTCAAACTTTTGGAATTACACTTTGGTAAAATTTGCTAGCTTTTTAGTGCAGTGATGGAGGAGTTCATACTGGGTTATGCATATACATTGAGACAAGGGGGTCTTAGGTGGGGTTGGGGGGTGGTAAACAGATGAGTCAAAAGGTCAATTCAGTGTCACTTAGGTCATCATTGTGCAATTGGTATATATTTCTAGTTAATATGTTCTCGCATTTAGTGCCGTGGTGGATCAAGTTCATACTTGGTAGTATGCTTGTACATTGAGTCAAGGGGTTTTATGTGGGTTGTCACGATGAGGAGGTCAAAGGTCATTCACGTGGAAACTTAGGGTCATATATATTGGAAGTGTATAACCCACTTTGGTAAATGTAGCATTTTAGTGCAGTGACGGATCAAGTTAAGACTTGATTGCTTTAACATTGAGGAAGGGGTCTTATGTGGGGTCACAGATGCGGTCAACGGTCATTCAGGGTCAATTAGGGTCTTTATCTTGGTTTTTTGAATGTGGTATACACTTTTGGTTAAAATGATGTCTAGCATTTTAGTGCAGTGAGTGATAAAGTTCATTTTGGTATGGCTTTACTTGGAGGGCAAGGGGTCTTATGTGGGGTCATAGATAGATAAGGACGTCCAAGGTCATTCAGAAGTCATTAGGGTCATATCTTGTGAATGTGGTATACCACTTTTGGTTAAATGTAGCATTTTAGTGCAGTGGAACGGATCAAGTTCATACTTATATGCTTATACATTGAGGCAAGGGGTCTTTGTGGGGCACACAGATGAGGTTAAAAGTCATTCAGGGGTCCCTTAGGGTCATGTATATGTGCATGTGGTATACACTTTTGGTTTAAAATTGCTGGATTTGTGCAGTGGACGGATGAAGTCATATTTGGTATGCTTAACAGTGAGACATTGAGGACAAGGATTTATGTAGGGTCATAGGTCATATGAGGGTCATAGTGAGGTACAAAGTCATTCAGGGGTCACTTAGAGTCTTTGACCACATAATCGGGACCGACCTATTTGGGTCGACCCGCTTGTCCTATAATTTAAAATATAACAGTGTCTCTTTAACAGAAATAGGATTGTTGCTTATGGAATAGATATTTTTTCTGCGGGAAACAGTCTTTCTAGTCAACCTTAAGTACAGAAAGGTAACCCGCAGTCGGAGACTTCGTTCATCAGAACTATCGTAACTGATGTTTAATTTGTTTTAAGGTTTTGGTGAAGTATATGCAATACCTCATACTAGGCAGGGAGGTTGGATTATTAACCATGATCGATAATGGATTTAATGCCTGTCATCTGTTAAAATTCCAAAATATTAAAGTAGCAGTTTAAGAGATCGAACCTCATTCCGCTACCATTTTCAGCAAAACTTAATCTACTTAAAGCAATATTGGCACATTTTTTGAATAGCGCCCCCAATTTTCAAATGTGATATTTTTGCACAGTTACGTTGGTAATTGTCTAGGACAAGATACCTGGAACGAGAATGCTAAAAAATGGTATTTATCACAAACATAAGCGATTTTGTAATTAGAATTGGGATCCAGATTGGATTAACGGCAGGCTGGAAATGCTACGTTAGTCCGTCATGAGAAATAGTGACCACCTCGAGAAAATAACTCTAACTGACTATTTTAAAACAACAATGGATGAGCGTAGACAAGTACAGGCGCTAATTCCCGGCTATTTCACATTAAGGCCGTTTCCAGCAGGCCGTTGAATTATTATACGGATCCGATAATAAATTTTTGTACAAAATCCTTTTTTTTTCGTTTTTTGGGTGACACAATAGGACTATGTTCGAGCTTCTTTAACTATTCACAGGTATAGGTTATAGCCAGTTACCAATGGCACCGTGTACAAATTATCGAAAATTTTGAAAAATGGGGGCGCCCTTCCAAAAAAATTTGCTAATGATGCTTTAAGCAAAGAAGCAAGAAAATATGCGCATCAGTGTTTTATTCTGGTCTTATTTGGTGTTTTTCATCTCCCATGCCCTCATCTCTCCCACCCCTACTATCCACCAAACCCCCTTTTCCTAACTCATCCAACTTTTCCCACCCCAACCAAATCGGCCAATCCTCTGGCTTTCACAGCTGCCCTATTACCCCTAATGTCCCACCCAACTCCACCTGCTCCAACCACAAACTCTCCATTCAATTCAATCCCTCTACCACCACAAACACCAAAACTAACCCCACAACACCCTACTCTAGCATCCACACTCCTACTCCCCAACCCCAAACTCTTGCCATACTCTCCACCCCAACTCCCATCCACGTGACTCTCTTTTTTCGACAACAACCACACCCCTAACTGCCCATCCATAATTCCTATACTTCCCCACCCCAACTGTATACTAGTATAGTTCATAAATAGCAATAAACGGAACATATTTTGAAGAGCGCCCCGATTTTCCAAATTTGATATTTTTGCACAGTTATGTTGGTAATTGTCTAAGAAACTACACGTGCGAACGGGAATGCTCAAAAATGTGTAGTTATCAAAAACAAGCGATTTTGTAATTAGAATTGGGATCCCAGATTGTTACTTAACGGCAGAGCTGCAAAGCAAGTTTATGTTCGTCCAGGATGAAATAGTGCACACCAAGAAATGACCTCTAACTTGACTTGCCTGAACCAATAAAACAACTAATGGATGAGCGTAAAACACATACATGGCTCTATTTCCGGGCTATATCATATGGAAGCAATTTCCAGCAGCCGTTTGAATATATCCGAGATCTCCGATATTAATTATTTCATTACAAAATCCCATCCTTGCGACACATAGACATTTTCGAGCTTAACCCATTCACAGGTTATAGTTTACTAGCCAGTTACCAAGGCCAACCATGTAAAAATCTCAATTGTTTTGAAAAAGTGAGGGCGCTCTTCCCAAAAATGTGCTATTATGCTTAATGAGTAAAGTTTTTAATCTTCAAAATCCATTTTGGTTCAAAGTGAACAAAATAGAGAAAAAAAAACGCCCATTTGACCTCTAAAATTGGTAATCATAATGATAAGATAATCTATTCTTATAAATATTGGCCACCTAATCAACAAGAATGTGCATATATTGTATGGTAGGCTTCCTAATCTGAACACTGACTGAAAAAGGTTGATTTATTAGATTAAGGTCAATGACCTTTGAACCCAGAATAACTTCAAATTTGTGCCATGTATCCTATGAAATTTCCATGATATATGAACACAACTATTTGGGAAAACAATTTTGGAAATACCATTTAACTCCCCAAAAGCGAATAGTATTATCAGAGTATAAAATGTAATCTTCAAAATTAAATTTTGCACCAAAAATGAGCAAAAAATAATGACCCCAAAATGCCCTTTGTGACCCAAAAATTGGAAAACTATTATGCTAATTCCCTTCAAAATGATTTCACATTGATAGAACCAAATGCATTCTGCTGTAATTATGACACCTATTCTACATAGAATGATGCAAAAATGAAAATGGAGGCTTACTATCTGAACCTCTGACATGAAAAAAAGGTGATTTTCTTAGATTAAGGTCACTGACCTTTGACACAGAATACTTCAAAACTGTACGGGGTATTCTTTGAAAATTTCCATGATACATTGACACTATTTGGGAACATAATTTTTGGGAAATACCATTGAACTCCTCCAAAGCGCATAGTATCATGATTGAGTACAAAAGTTAATCTTCAAAATTTAAATTTTCCCAAAACTTAGCAACAAATTACAAAAAAAATGCCCTGTTTTGCCCAAAATATATGAAAAACTATTTGCATTTAAATCCATTGAAAGGAGTCACATGATAGAAAAATGTATTCTCTTTAATATGACACCTACTTCGACAAGAATGATGCATATATGTACATGGTAGGCCTCCTAATCTGAACCCTGACCTGAAAAAGGCGGTTTTCTTGGATTTAAAGGTCATTGACCTTTGCCACAGAATAACTTTAGAATGTGCTTGTGTATTCCTATGAATTTTTCATGCTATATGGACAGTATATGGGGGCAGTTTTTGGGAAAATACTAGGTAACTCCCCAAAGAGCAAATTATCATGATGAGTAAAAATGTAATCTTCAAAATTCAAATTTTTCCCAAAAATGAACAAAAAAATGACCAAAAAGGCCCTTTTTTGCCCAAAATTTGAAATCCATTTTGCATTATCTCCTCAAAATTGGTTTCACATGATAGAAAAATTTATTCTCTTTCACATGATACCAAATTTACCAAATTGATGATTTTAGTCATAGTTCAAGGATGAATATAGTGTTTTTCCATAAATTTGACCTCAGTTGACCTCTGGATGACCTCTAAATGACCCCTAGTTGACCTCCACACAGGTTACAAATTTCACAACCATCATTTTCAGATGCAGCATGACAAGAGCTTTACAGTGATATATGTTGTGATGAGTATTACCTCCGGTAGGGGTACCCGACACGTTTTGGCCAAATTTCCACTCTACTATTAGATCCTCCTCTTTTCTACTTTGACGAATCTGCACTATACCATAATTGTATACAGCCCAATCAGTCATTCGCTAAGCCAATCATAATGTAGGTTTTTACAATTAATCCTTATTTGGAAAATTCCAAGCCCTGACCAAAAATCCGGGACAAAACCTTCTCAATCTCACTTTTAGTCACAGGGTCCCGGGCACAGGGTCCTCAGTTTGAACTGTCCTTGGAAATTTAGATAGGCCTAAAGGTGCAACGAGAGATTTCACATATCAGGGGTCCCTAAAAAAATCGAAAGTACTGATTTTTGCCCTGATGCAAGCTTTCCATCAAAAATATCACCATCTGAAAAGGATTAAAGGTGCAACGAGAGATTTCAAGTCATCCATATTTTCTGTGGTATGTAGTGATTTCATCGGATTTCATATATATTAGACTCTCCATAGATTCCCTTTTATTTGGTTATAACTTAAAATGAAAACAAAAGGTGATTTGTATGCTTATATTTCAATAGAAAACATAGGCTGAATTTTGTATTTGCTCCTATACGAAATTAGAAATTTCACAATTTTTACCAAAGAAACAGTTCTCAGCTTAATTCTTACAGATGGGGATATTTTTAATATAAAGCTAGTGCCAAAATCAGAATTTTCACATTAAATTTTTTCGGTACACCTGTTATTTGAAATCTCTCGTTGCACCTTTAAGCTGAGAAAAGTTTCTTTGGTACAAAAATTATGAGCTTTCTAATTTCGTATAGGAGCAAATACGAAATTCAGCCGATGTTTTACATTGAAATAAAAGCTAATCAAAATCCACCTTTTCCTCTATTTTAAGACATTTCTATAGCCAAATACAAGGTAAGAACACTATTGAGTGTTTAATCTCTATGAAATTACTATTATGACACAATATTTGTTGCACCTTAATGTGGATCAAATGGTAGGCCCTAAGTTCACCAAAACCCAAGAAATGTTTGAAGTGCAAGAAAAGTTCTTTTCGTACAAGTTCGTAAAAGCAAAAATATTCCACTTTCTTTGAATATTCAATGTGATGGGGATAGGTCGGAATTTTTGGCAAATAGGAGACGAACATGTTAAAACACAATTTGACTCGATTTTAAAATTTTCCCTGTTGGAACATTTTCCCCTTAAAGAATGGGAGAGCAGTCCGCAAAAAAAATGTGCACCCTATCATTTTCTGGCAGTCTGGTCACTATTAAATGAATTTTAGCAAAATTTACGGTAACTCTTTCATTGGCATACCAAACTACACATTAAACATTACACATTAAAAACTTGTTTAATAATTATTTGACAATTTTAAATTGTTCATAAATAAATCTTCGAGCAGTGTTGGACTCCTATCTTTCCTTGTCCACTTTTCACAAGATATCAAGTCTGGCTGGAGATCTTCTTGATAAACATGGAGAAGACATCCGGGAGCCAAGAACGTCACCTGCTTGCCAAGGGTTTCCCCTTCGATGATAGCTGGTGTTATCCGTGCAGTTGATAAAACAATCGTCGGAAGAAACATACCTACATGCGCTTTGCCAAATCCTCATAGGCTAGCGGGCAGATCTCATAGCGTTTACAAAGGTGACGTACCCCTAACAAGTACATAATTTTGCTAAAATAAATTGTCTAAAATTATCAAAATCATTTCTACGCGTGTTTTCACTTCTAGTATGTGCACATTTTCTTGAAAATGAATTAAATGTCATGTCCTTTTTCCCTGAATATCAGCGACCAAGGGATGTACACCACGTTCCATTGACTCCAGCAAATAATGGTGCTATTGATAAATCCGCCCGTTATGAATAGGACAACGGACTTCAATTTCTGTGGGACTGCAAAGCCATTGTTATTGTCCATGACGTTAAAAACTTTTGAATTGTTTTCATCGCCCGACTTAGATTGAGCTACAGCCTCTTTGACGAAGAAAATAAAAACTCAAACTCCTGCTGGGAGTTAATAACTTTGATCGTATATTTCATCATATATTCAAAAAGGAAACGAAGATGAGCAAAAATCATGAAAGAAATTTTGATAGGCAAGCTATAACCTAACATCTTGGTGCAGAACAAACACCCATAGCTTAATCATATTAATATAGGACCTCTTTTCTATTCAATTAAAAGTTTGTTCGGCACCGGTTCACCTGCATTTCATATAGGTGAATGATTTTCGATTTCTGCTATGAGCGCAATAAATTGCATAGAAATAGGGTTACGCGGCAAGTTACAGGTTTGATTCTGCTCAAAGATGTTAGGTCATAGTTTGCCAAACAATTTTTTCTCATGAGCTTTGTTCACCTTCGTTTCCCTTTCGAATAAATGATGAAATATAGGGTCAAAGAAAATTGAACACACAGTAGAACCTCTAACTTTATTTATTCCTGAAAGAGGACAGGTAATTTGTGTTCCACATCATGAAAATGAGCTAAATCGGGGTGATGGTTTTCTACATACCGAGCGGATTTACTTATCAATAGCCCCTATTATTTGCTAGAGTGAATGAATCATGGTGTACATCCCGTAGTCACTGATATTCAGGGCATAAATTGAGATGACATTTAATTCATTTTCTCGAGAATGTGCACATACTAGACATGAGAACACACGTAGAACTGATTTCTGTAATTTTAGGAAAATTATTTCGGAAGAATTATGTACTTCCTATGGGTGCGCCACCTTGGTCCTTATCCGAGCATCTTTTTCGCTTTGGCCTCATGGCCTATCAGTACAGGTAAATCATGAGGAACTGAAAGTAGAACCTGAAAGATAGAACTTCACATTTAATAGTGGTCCGCAATTTGGTCACAAGTTTGTCTTAAACCCAATTGGTCAAGGTGAGACCAAATACCAAATTGCATTAAACCCGCATTGTTTACTTTTATACTTTTCAGGTGGTTTCACCGGATTGTAAGTCAATTCGGGACATAGGCCTACCAGAAGTGGTGTCGGATAACATTCTCTCGAGCACAGTTTTTAGCATTATTATGTTTTGAAAAAGTGTGGGAAAATCGGATTAAAAACATAATAATGATAAAATCGGATGATTTAGTCCAATATTTATTGGTCTCGCTATGAATTTTAAAATATTGGGCTCGTTTTTAAAACTCATAGCTCTACCAATAAATATGGGCTCAATCAATCTAATTTTATACCAAAAGACCCTTGAGATGATTGACCTCATTGATGACCCAGATGTTACAAAGGCAGGCAGACATCGCGAACCTGGAAAATGCCGAGGTCAAGAAGAGTGAGGAAGCTGTTGAACGCGTCCTCACTGCTGTCAAGAACTTCATAAATCCGTTTGCCATCGCAGATAAAGAAAGGCTCACTTATTACAGGTGCCCAGTTCCGAAGGATGCTGAGATGGACGTGCTCCATGCAGAAAGTGTGGGCAAGGCTGCTAAAACTGACTTCAGTCGTCTAAAAGGCGGACAGCCAGGAAACTTCTTTGAACCTAACGAGGGAAGAAACTCAAGACCATGGAGGCTTCCAGCAAGAAGGTTAGCATCACATCAGCAAAGGATATGGTAATTAGGGATTGCGATATCCAATAGATCGTTTCATTGTTGAATAGTATTTTATATTTGTAATTTCATGCGTATGAATTTTATTGCTATACGCTAACACGGACATAAGGGGATCACACATCGCATAGTATGTTTTTTTTTTTTTTTTTTTTCCAGGTTATCCAGTATCAGATCAGGAGCAGAACAATCTTGCATTCCTGCTTCTTGTTAAGTCTTACTTAGCAGAGCTCATGAAGTACTGCCTGATGCCTGTGCCCCTAGCCTTGGCACTCCTGATGTTTTTTTTTTTCCCAAGACAAACAAAGCTGCCATTCTGCATTACCTTCTTGAAGACACCACCCCAGAAGTTCTACTATACCCTGAGGATGCGCTTTCATTCAAGACGATATGGCACTACTTCATGTTTTTAACCTTCCCAACGTTGGGGAGATACGATGGTGGCTAAGAAACACTTCTTGTTCCGGAATGCATCAAAGCCCAGGAGTGGTTGAGGCGCAGCCGCTCAGAAAAATAATGTCATACAATTTCAAGACATTCCTGGCAAATGATGACAACAAAGGCAGCTCTGCCAGCTTATGCTGCAAGTTTGGAGTAGTCAACAAGCCATTTTGAGGTTGGAGATAAATGGCAGTGCTGATTGTGGAGGGGAGAGCCCATCAGCTCATTTCATGAAATGATAAGGTGAGTTGGAAGTGTTTTTTTTTTTTCAGAAACCAGCATGAAGTTTACTATGTATTCATTGCCTTAGTAACTTAGCTCTTTCTTATCTATGTAAATGTTTACAATAATTTATGATACCTTATGTCAAATTACGTAACATCCTTATGTGAGAAGCATTTTTTTTTTTTTTTTTTTTCCCCCCCCCCCCCCACCTCGGTATTGAGTACAAGTTGATACAATGCACAAACCCATTATCTTCCTTATAACTGACATGTTATCTTTATATTCCAGGTTATCCAGTATCAGATCAGGAGCAGAACAATCTTGCATTCCTGCTTCTTGTTAAGTCTTACTTAGCAGAGCTCATGAAGTACTGCCTGATGCCTGTGCCCCTAGCCTTGGCACTCCTGATGGGTTTTTTTTTCCCAAGACAAACAAAGCTGCCATTTTGCATTACCTTCTTGAAGACACCACCCCAGAAGTTCTACTATACCCTGAGGAAGCGCTTTCATTCAAGACGATATGGCACTATGGTTGAGGCGCAGCCGCTCAGAAAAATAATGCCATACAATTTCAAGACATTCCTGGCAAATGATGACAACAAAGGCAGCTCTGCCAGCTTATGCTGCAAGTTTGGAGTAGTCAACAAGCCATTTTGAGGTTGGAGATAAATGGCAGTGCTGATTGTGGAGGGGAGAGCCCATCAGCTCATTTCATGAAATGATAAGGTGAGTTGGAAGTGTTTTTTTTTTTTCAGAAACCAGCATGAAGTTTACTATGTATTCATTGCCTTAGTAACTTAGCTCTTTCTTATCTATGTAAATGTTTACAATAATTTATGATACCTTATGTCAAATTACGTAACATCCTTATGTGAGAAGCATCCTGTTTTCTTTCATATTTAACTGCTTTTCACAAAATTTCAATGCTATTTTATATGTAAGATTGAAGTGCGTGAGCTCCTCACTATACAGCAACCAGGAAGAGACAGATACAAGGGTGTTATTGCACCTTCATTACGCCGCCGCCCTCGGATACAAGAATGCTGTGGTCAGAACTTCTGACATTGATATCTTTGTGATTCTACTCTACCATGCTCTCACCATCAAGCTCACTATATACCTAGATACAGGATCAGGAAAGCATCGGCAGCTTCTCAACCTTTCTGAGCTTGCAGAATCCTACTCATATGGAGATGATTACGGTGCTACTCTTTTTGGGTTTTATGTGTTTACTGGAGAGGACTGCACCAGTTCCTTCAAAGGTAAGGGAAAGGTGTGTCCCCTGTAAAAGCTGGAGAACAGCCCGAGATCTCAGAAGGCCCTCAGGCAAGTTGGTGATTACTTTAACGTCAAGCCGCAGGCGCCGAAGCAGTTGGAGCAGTTCACTTGCCTGATATACAGACAGAGTCTCGAGTCTTCTGTGGATGCCGTCCGTATGAAGTTGCTGAAGAAAATGTTGGGAGAGGATAAGAAACTCAAAATCTAAGGTGGATATGGCTCTCCCTGCCATGCTGCACGTCTAACTATACCGTGTAGCACTGTACAAGCGAGCTCATGATCCCTTCATAGAAAAGCCACAACCTTACAGTGAAAGAGTGGACGCTGAGTGATCAAAGACTGTTGGAACCGTTGTGGTCTTGTAGTCCTGTCCTAAGAGCTTCCCGTGATTGACCAACTGGACTGTAATAGTGAAGAGGTGGACAGTGAAGATGAGGAAGACGAATGGACTTTCATGATTTTCTTGAAAGCGAGGATGATGAATGAAAAGGAGAAGGTATGTCAGAAGAAGGATGAAGGTAAGTCAGAAGAAGGATGAAGGTAAGTCAGAAGAAGGATGAAGGTAAGTCAGAAGAAGGATGAAGGTAAGTCAGAAGAAGGATGAAGGTAAGTCACGAATATAGCGTAAATATCTCAAAATTAACAGCAAGGGTCCTTCTTATCTGTAATGATGACTTGAGGTACAAATCAAAATATTTGTATTACAGGTACTTACAAATTTACAGGTAAACAGGTATGTACATTTTGTCTGCAATTATTCTTGACTGCACTATTTGCGCAGTTCTGTAAAGTATTGGTCAGGAGATGCTAAAAATAACAATTTTTTCAGCAATTAAGACCCTAATATGTTGTTTATTGACACGAGAACGTACTTTACGAATACCTTTTTCATTATTCTCGACCCTTATAACATAGGGTTCGTCATTTTTGTGCAGCTATGTGAAATATTGGCCAAGATAATAAAAACGATTTTTGGCGGCCCTAATTTGCATATTATGACGTCATCAAGACATCTGGCCACTTCCAGAATTGTTCATTCTTGATCTTTGACCCTCAAAACATAGATGCAGGCACCTTATTTGTTAAGTTATCGGCAACTTTTGTTGATATAGCGCAAATTGTATTTTTCTATAATGGCGATACTAATCTACAAAAATTTGCATATAAATGATACGTGAGGCACTTTTTTATTATTTTTTTAAATATAGCTAATCGTTTTACACCTTTTTCTGACATGGAGACATTGATTAGAAGGTCTTTTGGGGGCGGGTGAACGACCCCCAATCTACCCACTAGACTACTTTTTAATCCATGGGACCAGATGAACATGTCTATTCACATTTTAATCCCGTGTGACAAATTACCCCTTTTTTTTTTTTTTTTTTTTTTAAGGTAAGTCACGAATATAGCGTAAATATCTCAAAATTAACAGCAAGGGTCCTTCTTATCTGTAATGATGACTTGAGGTACAAATCAAAATATTTGTATTTACGAATTTACAGGTAAACAGGTATGTACATTTTGTCTGCAATTATTCTTGACTGCACTATTTGCGCAGTTCTGTAAAGTATTGGTCAGGAGATGCTAAAAATAAAAAATTTTTCAGCAATTAAGACCCTAATATGTTGTTTATTGACACGAGAACGTACTTTATGAATACCTTTTTCATTATTCTCGACCCTTATAACATAGGGTTCGTCATTTTTGTGTAGCTATGTGAAATATTGGCCAAGATAATGGTAGACGTTTCATATAGAAGTCCCATTGATGCAAATGAGGTATTGCCATTCAATTCCGTCAAGCACTACTGCACAAGGTCATACAGCACATGACGGAATCAATTGTAATACCTCATTTGCATCAATGGGACTTCTATATGAAACGTCTACCAAGATAATAAAAACAATTTTTGGCGGCCCTAGTTTGCATATTATGACGTCATCAAGACATCTGGCCACTTCCAGAATTGTTCATTCTTGATCTTTGACCCTCAAAACATAGATGCAGGCACCTTATTTGTTAAGTTATAGACAACTTTTGTTGATATAGCGCAAATTGTATTTTTCTATAATGGCGATACTAATCTACAAAAATGTGCATATAAATGATACGTGAGGCACTTTTTGATTTTTTTAAATATAGCTAATCGTTTTTACACCTTTTTCTGACATGGAGACATTGATTAGAAGGTTTTTTGGGGGGCGGGTGAACGACCCCCAATCTACCCACTAGACTACTTTTTAATCCATGGGACCAGATGAACATGTCTATTCACATTTTAATCCCGTGTGACAAATTACCCCTTCCCTATCTCAAATGCGCAAGGATGACAAATTTGCATCATCAAGATTTGGAAGCAGCAGGTCAATATTGCCTAGAAACAAAACAAACAAATGCAAGGTCCTATAATGGTTCTACCACTGGACTATTTCCTGATCTCCTAGTGTATTTTTGCAGTAATCGTTAATTCTGTTCATTGATTCCTTTCAATAGTTTTGTTGATGAGTAAGTGGGTTTGATAAGTCTTTTCAATAGTATCGGGTAATCTACCCAGAAACGAATTGTCCACTACAGTTGGAGGGATCAGTTCCCCCAGCCAGGATATTTGCAATTCTTAAGCGGTGTCATTTGTCCTTGTATAACAAAACTAGAACTGAGTACTGGAGAGCTAAGTTTCACTTTCTGATTTGGTTGCTGTCCTCCAACGAACACATTGATTTTCCCTGGCTCTAGAACTTCTTGATCCGTGTAGACGGCCATGACACGAGGCACAAGCTGGAATTTCACATTCTGTTGTTGACCTGGGTTGAGATGTGTGCGATTGAAGCCAACTAATTGATGTTTTGGAACAGGAACACTAGCATTCGTCCAATTGACATAAACTTGAATTACCTGTTGATAAGAACAAAAATAGCTATTATCTATGTCATGCTATTATATACAAGCATTTTTATGCTTACTAAATCCCGCTATCGGTAACCACAAAAAAACGTCACTACGCACTCACCTCGTCACCGGCCAGCTTGCCTACGTTATGGACTGTCACTGAAACAGTGACATTGTCACAAGGCTTAATCGTGGACGGTGAGACAAGTAGTTTGCTGTAGTTGAATTCAGTATAAGACATGCCGTAACCAAACGGGAAAAGTGGATCGCCTTTGAAGTATCGATATGTTCTTCCTTCCATAGTGTAATTAGTAATCTGAGGAACCTGAAATAAAAATTCATTGAAATAAATTACAAATAGTAGGCCCAATAGCTCGAGAAGAAATACGGGTATATGGCTATATCTTGACAGATATTTTGGAATAACTACTGAAGTGTAATCTTTAGCGAATGGCACGACGATAATAGTGTCATGATTGGGATTCGTTGTCTTACTTGAGTTAAGCTAGCCGGCCAAGTAGCAGGCAACCTTCCAGCAGGATTAGCGCCATTGCTGTTTGTGAAAACTTGATAAAGAGCGTCCCCTGTAGCCTGTGCGGAAAAGAAGCATTCCATGATAACTTGAACTGCCGAGTTTGATACAGCCCAACTGATATCCAACGGTCCAGCGTTAAAGAGTAGCAACACAACAGGATTCTTATTTGCTGTAAAATATGGTATGGGATTGTCATGTTAAAGTTCTTAAACTTGTTATCATATTCTTTTTGATAACGGATTAACTCAGTTCAGAACCTTTTAGGGACAATGTGGCTGGGGAGGGTGGGGAGCAGCTGGGAGCGTAGTTCAGCTGTTACGATGCTTGCTTGCCCGCCCGCCCCTGTTCAAATCCCCAGCAGAACCACTAATTGGAATTATAAATATTCGGGTACCCAATTTCAAATGTATAAGGGCCGTGGATTAATGGCAAAGGAAGCATGAAAGCATCTTATCCTTCGAAGGAGACGTTAAGTACAGAGAGTCATACTTCTACATGTTCATCACAGTTCCGAAAAGAGTAAGGTGAAAACTGTTACAATTAAGTCCTTGTGCTGTTTGGGAAGCATTCTGAGAATACAAATGTATCGCCTGCAGAAATAGCTAAGATGTTCAGGTGAATCAGGTGCATGTATTGTATTCTTTGCATGCTTGGATAGTCTGGAGGACAAACAAAAGTCCATTCAATCTTCTCTTCTTACGTATGAGGCAGCAGCTAAATATATTGTAGACGGTGGAGCCAGCTCACTGTTGATTGGTTGGGGTTTGAGAAATATATGTCCACCG